>LPNX010873185.1:7187-59302 GCA_001517045.1 Pseudotsuga menziesii | reverse complement strand
CCCCCCCCCCCCCCCCCCCCCTCCCCCCCCCCGTCCCTCAGGGAATGGTTACTGCGGTGGGTATTGATTCTATGGCGCATACTGATTTTGAGGTGCATACCACGGCTAATACTAATTTTGATACTAGTTCTGTGGGAAAGGCGCAGGATGGTAGTGCACTTGCCCCTGTTCATCCTAAGCCTTAGCGTTGTTCTTCATCAAGTAGGTATCTACTATCTTCTCTTTTAGGAGCTGGTATGCTCTACAATCCTTCTCATCATGCCCTACCGATTTGTAAAATTCACAGAAAATACTGGCCAGGGTACTTACAATCTTCTGTAAGTATAGGAAATCATCGTCACAATGTACCCTAGTATGGAATATGTGGCACTAGGGTATCCCATGGTTATTCAATGGATTTAGAGCACCCTACGAGATATAGTTCATGACAATGGACAATGATCCTTAGTGTGTTCATGCCTTCGACATATTTTGTACCAAAAGTCCTCTTGGGTTTCTTTTCCCTTCTTGATGTCCTAAAGATGTAATGTAAGATTATCCAACTGTGACTGAATCTGCATCATTCCTGCTCCACCATCTTCTATCAACGAGGATTCCAACTTCATTACTATTTCTAGCGCTTTTGTCTGCAACACAATATTCTGTTGCATCAAAGGAGCTCAAATATGTGGTAACAACGCAACAATAGACCACTCTTTATGCTGTGTGTTTGACATGTAGAAACTAAATTTGGCCATCAAAGTTTTAAACCACTGATCAAAATCCCATATGGACTCTGTCGATAGATGATTTATCTCCTTGATATCGATGATACACTGCGACTCATATTTAGGTTTCTTGAACTCACAGATCATCGTGAGTCGGATCTCATCAAGGGTCTTCCGTGGGGCTCCTGTTGGCACTACGCAGAACTTCATAAACCAGTCCAGCACATGAACCATCAGAGTCGTGATCATATACAGTTTCTTTATGTCCGCATTATGAACTAGGCCCACCATCCAAATAGCTTCACAAAGTAACCAATGCTGCTTTGGATCTTTTTCTCCATTCACATTGAATGTGGGTAATCTAATATATTCCTTGACCATTGAGATGGTGTTGAGGTTATCTAATGAATAATTTAATGGAGGCAGACTTCCTTGCGCGCTAGTCGTAATACTAGCACTATCAATATTAACAACTCTTTCAGGAGATGAGGCTTTAGAACTTACCTCTGACAATACTCTTGGCATGGTGTACTTGTGTCCTAATATTGGTGTCTCCATAGATTCTTTAGATTATTATTCTCCTTCAAAAATCAGGCTATATTCTTCCTCCCCATCACAAGACCCTTCGTCCATCCATGACTTAACCTCGTACTCATTTTCTTCGAACAGACTAGGAGTCCGTCTACCTCCTACTGTCTTTCTTCTCTTCCCTGACCAGAATATTCTTCCACTCCTTAGGAATCCAACTTCTAGTTCAAGTTCTGAACTTCTTGGAAACATCTCAGCTCACCATTTCCCATTTTATCTACAGGTCGTCTGTGATATATCCCATTCTATGGATATGCAACTCACCTACTCAACTGCAAAATACCCTTCTCATAGATGAGCATCGTTATCCATGTACTTATAGACAATAAGTACCTTATTCATGGTCCTTGGAAAAAATTTCTTTTGGCCTCACTATATGAGGTTATCGTGCCTACTACAAACTCAGTAATGTACCCTTGCAAAATATTGTCGACCCAAAAATCAACAGTTGTATAGATAGGGTTACTTATGCTAGTTATCTCACAAATCAACTGATCACTCCACCCGACCACTTCTCTTCTTTGGAAATTTGTCTACTGAATCTCCAATCTTCACAACCACTCATGTAGCACAATAGGAAAGTCTACAAAAAATATCTTGTGAATATAAGAGTATATGTATCTGTCCAACTATTTTTATGCACTCAACCCTGATCTTGCGCTCTCTTCTTGTGCAAACTCCAACATCTTAGACTCCTGAAAATCCTCTATTTCCTTCTTTGTCGAATGCCACAACATTTCCCTTGTCTTAAAAAATTAAGGGTCCCGACAATGGAACAATTTGTTGTCCTACTTTCCCCACTCTCACGATCCAAGTTCAACAACAACAAAATACCAACAAAACACCCAAAGGCATCAACCCAACAGAGCAAGCTCAAATGACAACACCTGCAAGGCAGGCATAGTCTCACCCAAGATATCTTAATGTGTAACTTCCAGAACCATGTTTCCGTAGTCAGCAAGGGATTACAGTCCCTTGGCACATGACCAAGGTGCTCGACAGATTCAGAAGGATGGAGTATTTTACTACTCGATGGTGGCGCAACAATACGACACAGCCTGCGTGCAACACAACATTATTCTTGTCAACTTAACAACTAGTGCAACTATTCGACGCAGCTGATTCCTTCAATGTAAATGACAATGATGTGACAGTATTAAAACTTAACAGTATTTTAACATGAGTAATACATAGTGCTTGACAATTATTTAGCCATGCATTCATTTACCATTGTTTATCAGTATTGCAACATTCATTGACACAATAACTATAAATAATGCAAGATAATAAAACATTCAACATTTATCGTTAAACATTCAACACTCAAAATTCAACATTTATCAACATAGGAAATAACATTGAAACCCATCTGGGTAAAAAATACCAAGTTTCTCTTCATTTGGCATGAGAAATATATGGCACCTTGTAGCCTGCGACTTACATAATGTTTTGAGATATGTCTTTACAGCTTAGACTCTTCTTTCTCTCATGCTCTCTGGTTTTTATTCTTTTCTTCTAACTCCTATTGATCCACACATAGCTTGGATCAACTCTTCTACTCTACTATCTATGCACTCAGCTGCAGACTGGCTCTTACAAAACGGTTTGCACACACAGCTACAGATCCATGGCTCAACAACCTACTACTATCAGAATCCTCTCTGATATCTTAAAAAATACTTCTAATATTACCGAATCTTAATGAAACTAACCCTTATACAGAACGGGTTCCTCTTATGTATGAAGCTAATGAATTGTAGTCATGATCTCTCCCATAGTACAGTCCCAAATCAATTGTAGCTTTTAGGTACCTCATCACATGCTTTGCAGCTATCAAGTGAACTCATCTAGGTTTAACTAGATACTGACACAAGGTTTTCACAAAAAAACATACATCTGGGCTTGTGTTCATCAGATCCATTAATGACCCAATAATCTGTCTATAGTGAGTCATGTCCACTAGCTCGGATGTCTCATCAGACAACAACTTTAAGTTGGTGTCCATGAATTTACAATCCAATGCATATCAAATCTTTTCAAGATTTATATTGCATACTTTCCCTGATTCAAAAATATTCTTTCTGGGCTTTACCACAGTTCTAGCCCTAGGAAATAATGCATCAATCCAATATCTTTCATCTCAAATTCTTCAGCTATCTTCTTCTTGCAATCCTTGATTTTTTTCTCATTTCCAGTCAGAAATATATCATCCACATACAACAATAGTATGGCCAGTTCATCATCCATAATATTCATATACATATTATGATCAACTTTACTCTTGGTAAATCCCATGCTTGTCAAGAAGCTATCTATTCTGCCATAGCAAGATCTAGGAGCGTGCTTCAGTCCATATAGATCCTTTTTCAACTTGCATACATGACTTTATTTTTTTTCGACTTCAAATCCTTTTGGTTTTTTGATGTAAACCTCTTCCTCAATCACACCATTAAGGAAGGTTGTCTTTACATCAATTTGGTGTAAGTCCCATTTCATCATGGAAGAAAGTGCCATGATAGTTCTGATGGAAGTGTACCTTGCTACTCGAGAAAATGTCTCTTCATAATCAATCCCATATTTCTGAGAGAATCCTCTAGCCACAAATATTTCTTTGTACTTTTCAATACTTCCATCTGCAGCATGTTTTATTTTGTAGATCCATTTCGAAGATACCACGCTCGTGTTTTCTAGTTTGAGAATAATATCCCAAACATCATTCTTCATGATCAACTGGTATTCTTCCATCATTGCTTCAACCCATTCTTTCTTATGTGCAAATTCCTCATAGCTAGTGGGTTCTTTGTCTACAGGATCACACATCAAAGCTACATAACTGGAATATGGCTTTGATCTTTTTCTAGTTCTTGTGGAGCCTTTTGGTGCTCCAAATATTTTCACTTCTTATATGATTTCTCTTACCCAAGAAGGTTTTCTCTTTCGATATATATCCATAGTAGAGGGAACATGAGGCTCTAACATGTCATGATCCTCTGATTCTACTATTTTAGAGTTGGTTCAAGTTTTTTCCTTCTGGGAGGTACATCTTCTTTATGTATTTCTTCAAGTTGAAACGTTCTATATTTCTTAAGAGCTGCCTCTTCATCAAAGGTTACATCCTGAATAATCTCGATATGATGGAATCCTGAGATGTATATCCTGAATGCTTTGGAGAATTCATAGTATCCTACAAATATTCCCTTCTTACCATAAGGATCCAATTTTGTTCTCTTCTCCTTCGGAATATATACATATACTAGAAAACCAAATATCTTGAGATGTCTTACTTTAGGTTTCTTTTCAGTATACATCTCTTCAGGAGTCTTGAATCCAATAGCACTATGAGATAATATATTTTTCACATATACGATTGTTCTTGAAGCTTTAGCCCATAGGTGCATGGGGAGGTCTTGGTCATGAATCATGGTATTCACTACTTCCATGATAGTACTATTCTTTCTTTCCGCAACACCAGTTTGTTGGGGATTATAGGGAGTGGTTAATTCCCTCTTGATTCTTTCCTCCTTATAGAATGCTTCAAAATCCTTTGAAGTGTATTCTCCACCATTATCTGATCTCAGTGTCTTGATTCTCTTTTCTGACTGGTTCTCTATCAAGGCTTTGAATTCCTTGAATTTCCCGAACACTTCACTCTTATTCTTGAAGAAGTGTATCCAAGTCTTTCTTGAATAATCATCAATAAATGTGACATTGTATTCGTATGCACTTAAGGATATGGAGGGAATAGGACCACAAACATCAGAATGGATTAGTTCCAATGTACCTTTAGTCTTTGTGTCACCTTTCAGAAATGGATTCTTGATGTTCTTGTTAGATTTTTATCATTCAAGCTAGCATTATGATCTTAGGATGTTTAACTGAGAGAATAACATGCATAGCAATAAAACACAAGAGACAAGAGACACAAAGAATTTTCCTCAGGGAAACCATAAAGGAGAAAACCCCAAAACTTCCTCAAAGATAGAATGAGCACCAATAGTAGCAGCAAAACCCAAAAACATAAAGATGATCTCCACAGCTTATGTCTCTCTTTCTCACACTGAGAGAGCTTCTCCTCTCTCACTCACGCGCCCCAATGAGTGAGTGTGTGTATGGTAAATAGAGAGGCTCACTCTTTATTTATATTCGTTTGTTCACTTGAAGTGCACTTTAACATGTCGGCCTCACTTAACAATTACTTACTAGAGCCGAAATCTCTAGGAGTGTCTAATAACCCTAGTTCCCCACAACTTGTGGGGAATTTTCCCTCTGCTAAAAAAGGAGGGTTAACCTTGACTTAGATGGTGGGGACTATTGCCCCAACTTACAATGAATCACCTAGGGTTGACTTCACTAGGATAGTCTAATAACCCTAGGGCCCCACAACTGCGGGGACTTTAACCCTTGACAGATAGGAGGGTTACCCACAATGACTTTACATGAATTGTTACATTATAGAAACTTCATGATCGAAACATCGGGGCATGACATGACTCAATTACATTATAGACACATCCCATAATAAAAATCGGGGTACAATACATAAGATATAAAAATGAATACATTTCGAAGTTACAAATACATCAACACTCCCTCTTAACTAGGAAGGTATTCTCTCGACATAATTTATCAGCACAAGTCTTCTTCTCTGTATCATCTGAATCATCGTCAATTTCTCATCATCTTCATCTTCAAGTCATCTTCATCTGGATCTGGATCATCACTCGATCTAGATCATCATCACTAGATTTAGATCATCACTCAATCTAGATCATCACTGCTAGATCATCATCAAGTTTGGATCATCACTTGATCTGGATCGTCACTACTAGATCATCACTTGATCTAGATCGTCACTTCTAGATCATCATCAAGTCTAGTTCATCAGTTAATCGGTATCGTCACTACTGGATCATCATCAAGTCTAGATCATCACTTGATCGAGATCGTCACTACTGGATCATCATCAAGTCTGGATCATCACTTGATCGGGATCGTCACTACTGGATCATCATCAAGTATGGATCATCACTTGATTGGTATCATCACTACTGGATCATCATCAAGTCTGGATCATCACTTGATCTAGATCATCATCGAAGCTAGATCATCACTGAATCATCATCATCATTACTGCTTCTGCTATCTCAATCGAATGGTGCTATCTTCTTCGTTCTTCTAATCATAGGAAGTTCTACAGAGTCAATCCTGTAGGCCTACCCTTCATGTAGATATTCATCAGCGCTTATATTTGACTCTTAAGTTAGAATGGCCTACCCAACTCTTACATCTGACCTCATCTTGTCAGAAAGGCACGCCCATCACTCACATCTGACCTCATCTTGTCAGAAAGGCCCAGCACTCACATCTGACCATGTGTAAACACATCGTGCCAGAATGGCTTAGCAATTATATTTAATCATGTGCAAGCACATCGCATTGGAAAGGATCTACACTTACATCCGACCCCATCTTGTCAAAAAGGCACAGCACTCACATCTAACCATGTGTAAACACATCGCGCTAGAATGGCTCAACACTTATATCCGACCTCATCCTGTAAGAAAGGCTCTGCGCTTACATTCGACCATGTGTAAACACATCGCATCGAAAGGGCCTGCACTCACATATGATCATGTAGGAACTAATCCTATCATCACATCAAAATGGCCCCCAGTCCCAGACTGAGCTACCTGGTAACTGAGTAGGTGCCTCCATTCTCCCAGAGAATGGCAGTTGCCCTTACCTTTGACCTACTCGTTAGAATGGCCAACAATCACATCTGACATGGGAGTAACCTAATCCTTTAGCCATGATATAATGGTTCAGCCCTTACATCTGATCAAGTGGGAACACATCCCTGTCTCACATCAGAATGGATTCTCAGTCCTAGACTGAGTTTTCCTAGTAACTGACCAGGCACCTCCATTCCCAGAATGGCATTTAGCCCTTACATCTGATCATGTAGAGACCAATTCTACAGTCACATCAGAATGGCTTAGCACTCATATCTGACATGTAAGGAACCAAATCATCTCACTATGATAGAATGAATCAGCCCTTACATCTGACCATGGAAGGAACCAATCCTCTCACCATGTTAGAATGGCTTTCGGTCTCATCATTTCCCCTTAGAAGGAACATCGATCTTGAGAACACCAAGATTCTCCTTGAAGTACTCAAATTTCACTTTGGACATTTCTAGCATAGAATCACATCAGGGATGATTATGTCCAAGGATGACCTGCCAGCTTCGCCAGGACCGATTACATCCAAGGGAAACCTGTCTCATTAGTTATGCTAGAAATCCTTCTTTCAAGAGATCTCGTTCTAAATCATTGCTCCTCTCTGCATCATACAAAAAAATGCAAGTCAGATTAACCAAATCAAATAGTAGTTTTCAAAAGAAACATATTACCTCCCAAATAGAAAGTGGCAACATCTTTTGCTTCAGCTATACTCAGCGCCATGCAGGATTCTATCCTATCAAACCAAGAGATCACACTTGATCCCATATTGAAGTAGCACCTCAAAGTGCTCTTCCTATCAATGGCACTGCCTGCCCAATACGAATCCACATAATCTTTTAATTTGCCTCATACATGAGCCCATAATCAACTGTACCCTTCAGGTACCTTACTGCATGCTTTGCAACCATCAGGTGAACATGTCTCAATGTGTTCATAGCAAAGAAAATATCTAGTCTCGTATTCAGCAGGTACATCAAGGAACCAATCATCTAATGATACATTGTAGAATCAACCATATCTGATGAAGCAACATTCAATAGCTTTAGGTTTGATGCCATAGGTGTGGTCATGCAGTCCATCATCCTGAACCTCTTCAGGATATTTACTGCATACATCCTTTTTCCACACCTCCATGCCTAGAAAATAGTGCATCGACACATAATAGGAGCATCACTGGTCTTCCACCTTCAACCTTGAAGCAAAGGTTGGAATCCGCTTTACTCTTAGTAAATCCTAGAGTCATCAGTAATCTATCCATCCTGTCATACCATGTCGAACCTCGGGATCTTCTGCAGTCACTCCCTCTGAAGCATCATACTCCCTCTATCTTTCGTACTCTATGCACTGAAACATTCTGTACCAGAGTGACAAGTAGCTTCCTCTACTACCAACATTCTATGTATCCATCTAGGATCACTGGATACCAATATCCTCTATCTTGAAATTTTTCAAAAGTTCTTCTTGCACCCATCTGTGAGCTTTTCATCCTCTATAGGATTTCATCTTCAACCTTGTAGCAAAGGTTCAGGTCTTCATCAAGCTAGCTGCAAATGTCTCTTTGTAGTTTATGCCTTACTTTTGTGAGAGGACTCATGCTACGAATATTGCCTTGTATACCATGATGTTTCCATCTACTACATGATGGAACTATGAAATTTTCTTCACGTATCGATACTGCATCCTAGACATCATTCTTCTTGAAGCTTTCTTCTTGGTTACTTCTTCATGGCTGGAAGGTTCTACATCAATGATGTCGCTGCATTCATCATATTATTCTTTATTTGTCGTCACTTGTTCTTTGGAACAAGTCTCATCCTTCTTTGCTTGTAGGTGATTATGTATGCGATCTTTCCTACAAGTCAAATGCATTTGTATGGTTAGAAACATTTCATTAGGAATATTCATATTGGTAAATTCTTATGCATAAATATATGATCATGCAACTATTTTAGCCAATACAACATCCATCCATATCTCACGGAAACTTTCTAGATGACTTCCATCTCTACCAGGGCAACATTGAGATTGTGCAATAATCCAATATGTCAGCAACGAGGTTTCATTCTAGATAAGTAGCAATGGAGTGTTGTATAGCACCATGAGATACTTACCCATCACATGCATATTAGTATTATACTGTCATTAATGCAAACATTCTATCATGCCTAATACATCAACTGAATATAAACAAATGCATAATCAAAACAATATCATGAAATGACAATTGGATACTTATCTTTATTTGTTTCGTAGGTAGACTCCTTCTTGAGCCTTCAGCTTCATCATCCTGTTCATTCATAATTTCTTATCCAAATGCTAAGTTGGATAAGAGTTTCTTCAAGAGTTGAGTCCTTCATATTCCTCATTGCTTGAGGGATCTTCTTTGGATGGTGAGAGCTTGATCTTCAGTTGCTCCCATATTCTCTTCCCAGAGTTTACTGAAAGTAATCACTTCCTTCTAGCACACATTGCTTGCATGAATGAATTCATGATCTTGAGAGGTCATTCAAGATGGATATCACTACGTCTACATTCTCCATTTCTTCTTCTACCGCTTCAAGTTGTTCTGCATCCTAGATCTTCACATTCTTCAACTATTTTCCCAAAGCCATCTTCTGATTTATGTTCTTCCCTTCAAATAGCTTGGTCAAGGAATAAAGCATCTTCGATGTCTTTAGGAAAGACACTTGTGGTACAAGTTGATCCGTGATTGAATCAACCATGATCTTCTTGGCCTTGACCAAGTTCTTCTTGTGTAAGGTTTTGAGCCTCATCTCCCTCTAGAACTAGAACCTCTCTACTCATGTAGGTGTCTAATTCATTTCTTCAAAGAGATCATATACTTCCATGCTTGGAAGGTTTCAATGTCCCCAAGATTTTCATCAAGCTGATGTGATATATCACTTTGAAATGAGAACCTCAAATGAAAATAGCAAAAGATTAGATCTTACCGATTTGAGGTGTCTGTCCTAGTTCCAGAGCTGGATGATCTAGGGTTTGTCATAGAAACCCTAATTTTTGAAACTTGGAATATTTCAGATCTGATTGGATAGAAATATATATCTCTTCAAATGGATCTTTCCAATGTACTCCTCTTCTAAAAATAGTGGAGGGAAGCTCCCGGAACAGGAAGCCCTAGTTTTCCAATTTCTTCTGCAAAAATGTCTGTCACTATTTCTGTGATATATCTGAAATTACTGGTCCTCTATGTCTAAAAATTTTCACTAAGGTATCCTTGCATGTCCCTGTTCCAACAACATAGGTTTCATCAGGATTGGTTTCACCAATTGGGACTTATGATCATTTTCCCAAGGTGACCTGTTACATGACTGTTCAGAACAGCGACATTTTATGGAATGCCATGTGTCACTGGTTCATCTTCTGAGTCTGAAACACTGACCACAGAAATTAATTTTATTCCATTTCTGGAACATCTTCAGGAATTTTATTTGGACCTCTGTATCCCAAGATATAGCAATTCTCCCCAGGTGTCTTGTTTAGGGATGAATCGTGGAAGAGGCTGGAATACTAACTTGGAGGGCTCATATCTTCCAAAATATAGTGAATATGAGGCTGAATTTTAGATACAGTGTAAATCAGGATTTTATCTTCGGCCTTTGCAATTTTCTGATCCTGAAGTTTCACCAATCTCGGGATATAGAGAATGTACCAAAACTTAGCAGTTTTAGTATTTAGGGTTTTTCTAGCTCGAGGTCAAACTAGGGTTTGACTTTCCTGGAGTTTCACCCAACCAAAAAACTGGATCCAGGTATATAAACTTTGATTTTGATGAGGAGAGAAATCCTATGCTGGGCTCACTCAAAAATTCCTCTTCTGCAAGAGACCTTAATTTCCTGCACCAAAACTGAAAATGCTCGGAATCGAATCCCGCTTTGACAGAAAGATGCGCCCTTCGATGGAGAGTCAACCTAGCATAATTTTGCTGATGGATTGTGGAGAGATATGCAAAAATTAAGAATCCCTAGATTTTGTAGCTGCACAATGTCTTCTTCTTAGGTTAGCTCTGATACCATGTTAGATTTTTATCATTTGATCTAGCATTATGATCTTAGGATCTTTAACTAAGAGAATAACATGCACATCAATAATACACAAGAAACAAGAGACAAAAAGAATTTTCCTTGGGGAAACCATAAAGGATAAAACCCCACAACTTCCTCAAAGATATAATGAGCACCAATAGCAACAGCAAAACCTGAAAACATAAAGATGATCTCCACAGCTTCTGTCTCTCTTTCTCACACTGAGAGAGCTTCTCCTCTCTCACTCATGCGCCCCAATGAGTGAGTGTGTGTGTGATAAATAGAGAGGCTCACTCTCTATTTATATTCTTTTGTTCACTTGAAGCACACTCCAACATGTCAGCCTCACTTAACAATTACTTACTAGAGCCGACATCTCTAGGACTGTCTAATAATCCTAGTGCCCCACAACTTGTGGGGACTTTTCCCTCTGCTCAACAAGGAGGGTTAACCTTGAATTAGATGGTGGGGACTATTGCCTTGAATTACAATGACTCACCTAAGGTCAACTTCACTAGAATAGTCTAATAACGCTAGGGCCCCACAACTACTGGGACTTTAACCCTTGACAAATAGGAGGGTTACCCACAATGACTTTACATGACTTGTTACATTATAAAAACTTCATGATTGGAACATCGGGGCATGACATGACTCAATTACAGTATAGACACATACCGGATAAAACATCAGGGTACAATACATAAGATATATGGATGAGTACATTCCGAAGTTACAAATACATCAACATTTCTTTCCCTGTGCACGTCCCTTGCAGGTTCCCTCATGTTTGATCTTCAGATCTGGTAACCCAGTTACCACCTTTCTCACATAGGGAAATTCTTTGTAGTTGATGTGAGAAAGTATCATATGCCACACTTCTCTTGAGCTGGTAGTCTCATGGACAAGGGATGTCTATGGATGTCCTTTGATCTTGTACAGTCCTCCTTCTTCTTCTCCAATGACTACAACATCTTCAAGTGTCTTTCCTTTGGACCACATAAGTGTCTTTCTTATCTAGAGTTGAGATGGAGAGTAGATTATTTTTCAAATCTAGTACATAAAGTACTTCCTTCATCTTTATGGAGGTCCTAGAGTCAAGCTTGTAGCTTGATTCTCTAATATCTTTGGTGGGATATTGATAGTCATCTCCCAATGATACCTTTTGGAGAGAGTTCTTCTCTTCAAGATTTGATAGAGTTGTCTTCTTTCATGTCATGTGCTTAGAGGCATCACTATCAATACTAGCCATGTATCTTGTCACATACCCCAATTTTGTAAAATAATGTTAATTATTTTACTTTGATTTCCTAAGACATTATGTTTAATTTAATGCTAAGTAGGAACTGATGACTCAGCAGAGTCAAAATAAGTGGAGTGTAATTCTGAATATTTTATTATTAATAAATAAAAAATGGAGACAACAGCTTGGGAGAGCTATTAATAAGAGTTTCACTGGTCAAACTGGTGGAAGGAACTAGGTGGAGGGCAAAAGACAAGTGGCATCATCCTCAAACACTTCCTAGGTTGCAGGTGGCAACTTCCCTACATTTGGGGTCATGATCCCCCAAGAAAGTGGGATCAGAGTAGGTGGCTCAATAAATGACAACTAACCCAAAATGACCTAGGCAATCTTTTAAAAGTACCCAATGAATAGAGCTGAGGGCTCAGATACTTTCCAGGAGAAGAATCATTTAGGAGGAATGCACTTCAAGGAATTCATTAGGGAAGAGGGAAAACTGTAAGGAAGATGTTTTGAGAGATAATTTGCAGTAACTTGGTCTGATACAGCTTGCTAGCCGAGAGAATTTACTGATAAATTTAGGATTAGTATTGAGTCTGAAGACTGGTACTTGATTATTGCTGCACCTAGTTCTATCCAGGGAGACCAGAGAAAGCTCGGGGGTCCTGAGGAGTCGTTGTTTGAGCGCCCTCCAGGAGTTGGTAGGGAGGAACGACCTCCCATTGCTGTTGTCTTCCAAGCTCAGAGAACAGGTTCTACTATTATTTAAATTTCTGTGATATTATATGTGTATGATTGAATGATGTAGTGTAACTTAGGATGTAAATATTTAGATGGTTTAGTAATTAGAATCATTATGATGAAAAATAAACACCTACCTGTGTTTTTCCTCGTCTGGAGTGATCCAAACCGTACTCCAGCACAGTTGGTGGAATTATAAATAGAGATAGTATGATGAAATGTAGAATAAAATTTTAGTGGAATTATAGAATATTTCCTTTTGTTTTGTTATCAGAAGAAATATCTTTTGTATCAGGAGTAGTATTAAACTTGGACTAAAACTGTCAGTTTATTAGAGACAGAGAAAGAAGCTATATTATTTACTGATAATAGTATGAATGGGTAGATAAAACAGTTTTTGATACAGTAGTTACTTCCAGTAATCTTATTGCTTATTTGAAATCAAGAGAAGAAGTATAATAGTTAAAACTAGAGTATGGTTAAGCTAAAAGGAAATGATTTATAACTCTACAATTTATTTCTTTTCAATTTAGGCTAATTAACTACTGCTTGTATAATAATCAAAATTGAAAGAAAGAATAGCTAAAATTCTAATTTTACTTCTACAGATAATCTAGTTAGTATAAAAATTTTACTTTTGGACTATAATGTAAGTTATTCATTTATTCTATTCTATCTAGTTAAGCTTAAACAAAAATCTACAATTTCTAATCTATTCTTTTTAAGTCATCAACAAATACACATTATAGTAGTTCTCATTCTTTTATTTTATAAATATTAACATTATAAGATTGACAAGATAATCTAGATTACAGAGAGTACTTTCTATAAATTATGCAGTGCAGTAAGTAAAGAACACAATAGTAGAATACTATCCTATTCTATGACTATAAATAAACAAAGGGTAAGCTAATAAATACATATAATTATCAGAACAATATTATTATGTAAATAATTAATGTTTTTATCATATTATAATAAACATTAAACAAGATATATTTTCGGTACTCAAAAGCTGTATCTGACAGATATAGAGGTACCTCAGTAAAAACATAAAGTCATTATATTTCTGAAGGGTAACAATGATGAAACAACATATGCTTTTCTTTTAAATAAAGTAAATTAATATAATAGTAACGTGCAGAAACCCTAACAACTAAATTTACAAATATTACGGGGTAAAAATCAAGTATATTAACGCACAGTAAAGAACCAACAGAGTTACAGTATGCTCGACTATCGAGCTTCACCAAAACATTATACTACATAAGCAATAACCTATTAATTTACCGAAATACATTATAAATAAGATAATTTTCATGAAAACTGTAAAACACTTTTTATATGGCCGAGTTAGGGTAATACCCTACGATTATCAAAATATACATCAGAGTTAACAACTGAAGAGTATGTACTTACGGCCTTAACCAAATACACAGAGTGAGGCTTTCACATCCTTTTCACCCTTTACACTTTGTACACAGTAATAGAGATAAAAACTAACATATACAGTCACGGCCGGAGCCGGAGCACCCCAGACAACACAAGGGCCTCTTCATCCACCAAAGATAACGAACTAAGTAACAGGTTAAACTGAACTGCAAGGGTTTCAGGCCACGACGCACCAACCCACAACCGTCCCAAAGGGACCACACAAGGAGAAAGTGAAATGGTTAAACTAGGCTTACCGTAAACAGCCAGACGCCGTAGTATCGCACTTTTCACGCCGAGGAGGATAGATCGACCCTGTTAAGAAAGAAAAGAGTAATAATATTAAAAACTTTGTGACAATATAAAACACTGCTTAAGTAACATAGTTTTGGAAAGATGACGAAGAAGTTAAACTATATATATCTTACCTCAAAAATTAACTGAAATACGACCACTCATGAGCAGTAGAACGACTGTCAACACAAGGAGAAGTACACCCTTCTTCTACTGCAAAAAGGGAGGATTTATTCACCCATCAAACAACTTACAGCAACAAAGAACCGAAATGGCAGGCCTAACATGTAAACATGCTTGGGTCGTCCCTCCTTTTCAGTCAGGACACTACTCTGCAGAAAAACACTACACCCAGCAATTCTAAAATGCAAGGCCGCTACTCTCAGTACCAGGACAAGGAGGAATAAAGTCCTCTTCATAGTCAAAAGGTTTGGATTGGAGCTAGCTTCGAATATAAAAACCTTGGAGAAAGTATCAGAACCAAAACCAAAGTGACAATCAACTTCGTGACAACACCTCTCTGCCAAGCTTTCAGGATGAGTTCACAGGTAGAACCAGCAAGGAAGGAGACTACCAACAGTCAAGATAAATGACATTGTAGGTGAGAAGGTCGTAGAAGAGCGGTAGGAGGCCTGAAGGCGACGGGAATAATGACGATCTAGGGTTTGCTGCTGCCCTTTTAACAATAGAATACATGGATACGATGATGCCACGTTATCAAGTTAATAATTGGCATGCAGTGGGTTGAACACTATAGTTTACAACGAGCAAGAATCCCAATGATTTTGAAATCCATATCATTCATTGGAAAGTTCTACAAGGTCCTTGTATCAAATGTCAACCAACCTGCATATTGAAAAGTGCAACCACGAAAACCTTAGAACAATGTTTAGGATGTACCATAGCATAAATCCCTACCAATGCATGACTTAGAACTTAAACTTGTTAAGAAGGCACGTATTAAGAGTTGGTAAAGCTTAGATCAAGGGTGAACAATGGTTTATTATGGTGCATTCTATACCTTTTAACACTTTTGTTTATATTTTCATAATAGCCTTACCATATATTATAATATTTATAACAAGGTTTAAGTCTCTTTTTCTTTTAAGAAAAGAGTCATAAATTTAGAAACTAGGCCTTAAAAATATTATGTTTGGTATTCTATCAGTGGTTATAATCCATGAAGGATATGTCCTTTTTACATCTATAAAAGGAAAAGTATAAAACCTGTTTATAATAATATTTATATCTTACTAAAGATAGGCTTTAGTTATGCTTTGGAGCAACTATTATGTAGATAAAACTCTATGCATCAACACTAGTATATCCTTTCCAAAGAGCAGCTTGAAATAAAGATTGTAACCCGTTAAACTTCAAGCTTGAAAAAGGGAACAGTAATACGTAAACCCTTAATCAATGTACATTATGTTCTTTTCACTTACAGTAACCCAATCCATCAGAATGTAAATATATTTGTGCACAATTTAAACTAGATCTTTGACTTAATAACTCTGCTATTCTTAACACTGCTTGTAAAGAAAGAATTAAGGCATTTTATTTGCAGTTGATAACCATTATAGACATCAAATAGATCAGTAAAGCTTTAAAGAACTACAAATTTACATCTTCCAGAAAGAAGACAGTTACAGCCATTAATGCTGGAACGGAATCGCATTCCTTAAGAGTCCTAAAAAGGAAGACAGTTTAATGATTTTACTTGGACAAACTTTGGAATTTGGTTACCATTTATTTTCTTTACTGAGCTTTTATTTTGCGACAAACTTGTAATTAAAAAATTTAGAATTTTGACAAGCAGCACCCGAACTTCTTACCTGTAGTCTGTAAGAATAGAAAAACTTTCTGCATTAGCTCAAAAGCTAAGTAAGTCCATAATTTCATGACAGTTCCACCTTGTGGTCGCAAAGAGAAAACAAGTCAGTAAACTGAAAAAGAATTGTTCTATCAAGAAACATAACCAAACAGATAATTCAGATAATGAATTCAGTAACATACAACTAATTAAATAATTAGTTTACTGCTTTTATGAAAATTATATGCTTTTAAAAATTTTAAATTTTTCGAAAAATTCAGGGTTTTGACTTGTGGTATCAGAGCACAAGGTTCAAACACTAGGCCTTGATGCAGCCTAGCTAGATTTCATAGAACAGTAAATTAAAATAAGATGCTAACATATATTTTGTTTTATGTAAAGAATAGAGAATTTCTTTTATGAAGTTTAACAGGCAGGTATGGAAAAGCCGGGAGAGTATGCTCAGGAGGAGTCTCCAGACACAGAAACAAGACAAATGCCCAGAGAACCTATGTTAGAGGAGGAGACTGCCAACTCTTCAGAGCTGTTGCAGACTGTAAAAGATTTGAAGATTGAAATGGAATCAGTCAAAAGGGAGAATGAGAGGATTTTGAAGGCTTAGGAAGAGTTGAACCAAATTTTAATAGAAAAGTTCCAAACTGAAGGAAGGAGTCGAAGATCAGAATCTGAGGATGTTATTCATCAAAGAAGATCTAAAAATATGAAGCTGGCGAAAACTGAAAGTAGTTCATCATCTGAAGGGTTTGGTGAACGACAAATTTACCATACTACTAGTGACAGTAGTGAGGCTGATTTGTATGACAGAAAGAAGAAATACGGACTATATGAGGAAATTTTAGGGGAGTTTAAAAAGATAAAGCCCCCAAATTTTAATGGAGAGACCGAAAAAGGGGAAGAAGCAGAGTCTTGGTTATCCGGGACGAGGAAGTATTTTAATATATACAATTATTCTAATCAGCTCAAGGCAAGAATGGCAATATATAATCTCTCTGGAAAAGCGGACATATGGTGGCAAGATCTGAAGAGAGTCAAGGGTATCAGGGAAAAAGAAGTTAATTGGAGTACCTTTAAAAGGTACTTCAAGAAGAAATTTTTGTCCGAAAAATATTATGAAGAAAGAGCTAAAGAATTTTACGAATTGAAGTCAGGTTCAATGACTATGAAGGATTTCAACAGTAAATTATTAAGCTTTCTTAGGTATGTACCTTACCTACTAGACGAGAAACCTAAAGTGCAGATATTTCTCAACTGTCTACCATATCACATTAAGGACAGAATTGAGTATGATAACCCGAAGACTTTGGAGGAAGCCATGAGGAAGGCAAATTTTTGTTTTGAACAGAACATGAAGAAAGAAGGCTTAGCCAACTGGAAGGCTAAGAAAAATAACAACCAGCCTGAGTTTAAGAAGAAGGAATTTGTACCCCATAGGAATTTCAAGAATAATAAGAATAAAAATTATTCTGACAATAAGAATTTCCAGGGAAATAGAAATGGTACTTCCAATAATTCGAATAGTTTTAAGGGCAAGGAAGCTGCAAATAACCATGGGAATTTTACCAAGAGTTTTGAATGTAAGGAGTCTGTTAAGTGCTGGGAATGTAATGTCCTACACTATGCCTTAGTCTGCCCAAACTGGAAAAAGTCAGTTAGCAATATTCATACTGTGCAGGAGGAAATGACCGTTGGAGAACTAGCGCGGACTATGCCCAGAATAAATGCAGCTTTGGAGAACCGCCAAGCTGACTACCAGACTTCCATGGTGGAAGTGGAAGGTATGATTAATCAAACCCCTGTAACCATTTTAATCGATCCAGGAGCTAGTCTTAGTTACATTGCACCTCAAATAGTGGAAAAATGTAAGTTGTCTGTCGATAAGTTTGATAATTCCTGGTTAGTTCAATTAGCCACTAGGGAAAAAAGAAAAGTAACCTATTTTGTGAAAAAATGTGCTTTACTTATGGATGAATTTAAGACTACAGTTAAGCTTAATGTTTTGTCGCTTGGCTCATATGATTTATTGATTGGCATGGATTGGTTAGAGCATCATAAGGTAGTTTTAAATTGTTACGATAAAACTTTCACGTGCTTAAATAGTGATGAACAACTAGTAAAGGTTAAGGGTATTCCTAGAAAAACTATAATCAGATAGATTTATGCTTTACAACTGAAAAGAGCTGTTAGAAAAGGATGTAAAGCCTATGCAGTAACTATTACATATGAGGCAAGTAAATATGAAACAGATAAGTTAAAAATAGAAGATATTCCTGTTTTAAAAGATTATACTGACGTATTCCCAGAAGAAATTCCAGGATTACCTCCATGGAGGGAATTGGATTTCACTATTGAGCTGGTACCATGTGTGGTACCAAGCTCAAAAGCTCCGTATTGAATGAATATTTTAGAACTTAATGAGCTAAAGTCACAACTAAAAGAGTTAATAGATGAGAAGTACATTTGACCTAGTGTGTCTCCTTGGGGAGAACCAGTCATCTTTGTTAAAAAGAAGGACGAAACTATGCGACTATGTGACTATGCATAGACTACCATCAACTAAACAAGATGACTATTAAAAATAGATATCCCTTGCCCTGCCTAGATGATTTGTTTGATCAACTACGTGGAGCCACGGTGTTCTTGAAGATAGAATTGAGGTCAAGATATCATCAGCTAAGAATTAAGGATGAGGATATATTCAAGACAGCCTTTAGAACAAGGTATGGACACTACAAGTTTGTCGTAATGCCATTTGGGATTACTAACTCTCTAGCTGTCTTTATGTACTTAATGAATAATATAATGCATAAATACTTAGATAAATTTGTTGTCATGTTTATCGACGACATCTTAATTTACTCAAAAAGGAAGACGAACATAAAGAACACCTAAAGATAGTTTTACAAGAGTTGCGAGGACAACAACTCTTCGTGAAGTTTAGCAAGTGTGACTTCTTTAAGGATGAAATTCAGTACTTAGGTCACGTAGGGACTAAGGAAGGGATTTCAGTCGATCCTAAAAAGATTCGGGCAATCGAAGATTGGCCGGTTCCAAAAGATGTAACAGATGTTAGGTCATTCATGGGAATTACCGGTTATTACCGGAGATTCATTGAAGGCTTTTCAAAAATAGCAAATCCGATCACTTCCTTGCAAAAGAAAGGCAAGAAATTTGATTGGAACTCAAAATGTGCAGAAAGTTTTAAGAAATTAAAAACCTTATTGACTAGTGCACCTATTCTAAGAATAGCATATCCTAATAAGGATTTCGTGGTATGCAAAGATGCCTGTAATGATGGCCTAGGTGGTGTTCTAACTCAAGATGGGCATGTCATTGCCTATGAGTCTAGGAAGTTAAAAATTCACGAAAATAATTACGCAACTTATGATTTATAACTTGCGGCTGTTATACACGCCTTAAAAATGTGGCGACATCATTTAATAGGAAGAAAATTTATTCTAATGACTGATAATAAAGGACTGAAATAAATTTTAGGTCAGCCTAACTTAAACGCAAGACAAGCAAGGTGGTTAGCCTTCTTGAGTGGATATGATTTTGAAATCCAGCACATAAAGGGTAAGGAAAATAAGGTGGCTGATGCTTTAAGTAGAAACACAAAACTGAACTTTACAGCAGCAATCAGTACTTATGTTTTTGATTTAAATGAATAGCTTAAAGAAGGGGTAAAACAAGATGAAAATTATCAGAAATTGCAAATTACAGCTAAGGAAGAACCTACAGGAAGCTTAATAAAAGGTTATAGTTTAAATGAAAATGGATTTTTATTATTTAAAGAAAAACTGTATGTGCCTAATGCGCCTAAGGTTAAGTTGTTAATTCTGGACGAAGTCCATAAAACACCTTATTCACGGCATCCAGGTTACCAAAAGACTGTAACCATGCTAAGAAAAGACTATTTTTGGCCTAATATGAAATCTGAGGTAGCTGAATACATTGCTAGATGTTTGGACTATCAACAAGTGAAAACCGAACACTAACATCCAGCTGGTTTGCTACAACCTTTACCTATTCCTAGTTGGAAATAGGAAGTGATTAGATTAGATTTTATTACTGGACTGCCCAGAAATTAGAATCAAAATGACTCTATCATGGTGGTGGTTGACAAGTTAAGCAAGGCAACACATTTCATTCCTGTTAAAACTACTTACAAGGCTGCCAATATAGCTGACATATTCTTAAGGCATATTTTTCGGTTACATGGACTACCGAAAGTTATAATTTCAGACAGGGATCCTAAATTCACAAGAAATTTTTGGAAGTCCTTGTTTAAGCGATTAAATACAACATTGAATTTCAGTACCTCCTTCCATCCTCAAACAGATGGATAGACTGAAAGAGTGAATCAGGTGCTGGAGGATTTATTAAGGATGTATGTTAAAGATTAGCCAGGTAAGTGGGAAGACTACTTACATTTAGCAGAGTTTGCATATAATAATAACTACCAATCATCAGCTAAATTTAGTCCAATTGAAATTCTATATGGACATCAATGCAACACTCCTATCTCCTAGAATAATACAGTAGATAGATTGGTGTTAGGACCAGAATTATTGAAGGAGATGGAGGTAATTGTGAAACAAGTGCAGGAAAATTTGAAGGTGGCACGGAATCGGAAAAAGAGCTAAGCAGACTAGAAAAGAACTCCCAAGGAGTTCCAGGTAGGTGAGCATGTATTTTTAAAGGTAAGGCCAAAGAAAATATCTCTAAGACTGGGGAGTTGTGAAAAGCTAGCACCATGTTACTGTGGTCCATTTGAAATTTTACCTAGAATTGGTCATGTTGCATACCAGCTAGCATTACCACCGAACTTGAAAGTACATAATGTTTTTCATATCTCTGTTTTGAAAAAGTATGTTCATGATGCTACTCATGTGGTTGATTGGAATGTTGTACAGGTGGAACCAGAAAGAGAAATTCTGGTGGAACCAGACTATATCCTCGGGAGGAGGGAAATTACTCTACGAAACCGCACCATTGGACAGGTGAAGGTGCAATGGAAGCACCTTAGTCCTCAAGAGGCCACCTGGGAACTGAAAAGTAAGATGTGGGAAGCATACCCGAATTTGTTCCAGGAAATTACAGAGGATGAAGAATAAGTAACATCAAGGACGATGTTACATTTTAAGGGGGTTTGCATGTCACATACCCCAATTTTGTAAAATAATGTTAATTATTTTAATTTGATTTCCTAAGACATTATGTTTAATTTAATGCTAAGTAGGAACTGATGACTTAGCAGAGTCAAAAGAAGTGGAGTGTAATTCTGAATATTTTATTATTAATAAATAAAAAGTGGAGACAACAGCTTGGGAGAGCTGTTAATAAGAGTTTTACTGGTCAAAATGGTGGATGGAACTAGGTGGAGGGAAAAAGACAAGTGGCAGCATCCTCAAACACTTCCTAGGTTGTAGGTGGAAACTTCCCTACATTTGGGGTCATGATCCCCCAAGAAAGTGGGATCAGAGCAGGTGGCTCAATAAATGACAACTAACCCAAAAATACCTAGGCAATCTTGTTAAAGTACCCAATGAATAGAGTTGAGGGCTCAGATATTTTCTAGGAGAAGAATCATTCAAGAGGAATGCACTTCAAGGAATTCATTGGGGAAGAGGGAAAACTGTAAGGAAGATGTTTTGAGAGATAATCTGCAGTAACTTGGTCTGGTACAGCTTGCTAGCTGAGAGAATTTACTGATAAATTCAGGATTAGTATTGAGTCTGAAGACTGGTACTTGATTATTGCTGCACCTAGTTCCAGCCAGTGAGACCAGAGCAAGCTCGGGGGTCCTGAGGAGTCACTGTTTGAGCTCCCTCCAGGAGTTGGTAGGGAGGAACAACCTCTAATTGTTGTTGTCGTCCAAGCTCAGAGAACAGGTTCTGCTATTATTTAAATTTCTGTGATATTATTTGTGTATGATTGAATGATGCAGTGTAACTTAGGATGTAAAGATTTAGATGGTTTAGTAATTAGAATCATTATGATGAAAAATAAACACCTACCTGTGTTTTTCCTCATCTGGAGTGATCCAGACCGTACTCCATCATAGTTGGTGGAATTATAAATAGAGATAGTATGATGAAATGCAGAATAAAATGTTAGTGGAATTATAGAATATTTCCTTTTATTTTGTTATCAGAAGAAATATCTTTTGTATCAGGAATAGTATTAAACTTGGACTGAAACTGTCAGTTTATTAGAAACAAATAAAGAAGCTATATTATTTACTGATAATAGTATGAATGGGTAGATAAAACAATTTTTGATACAGTAGTTACTTCCAGTAATCTTATTGCTTATTTGAAATCAAGAGAAGACGTATAATAGTTAAAACTAGAGTAGGGTTAAGCCAAAAGGAAATGCTTTATAACTCTACAGTTTATTTGTTTTCAGTTTAGGCTAATTAACTACTTCTTGTATAATAATGAAAATTGAAAGAAAGAATAGCTAAAATTTTAAATTTACTTCTACAGATAATCTAGTTAGTATAAATTTTTTACTTTTGGACTATAATGTAAGTTATTCATTTATTATGTTCTATCTAGTTAATATTAAACAAAAATCTACAATTTCTAATCTATTATTTTTAAGTCATCAACAAATACACATTATAGTAGTTCTCATTCTTTTATTTTATAAATATTAACATTATAAGATCGACAAGAAAATCTAGATTACAGAGAGTACTTTCTATAAATTATGCAGTGCAGTAAGTAAAGAACACAATAGTAGAATACTATCCTATTCTATGATTATAAATAAACAAAGGGTAAGCTAATAAATACATATAATTATCAGAACGGTATTATTATGTAAATAATTAATGTTTTTATCATATTATAATAAACAGTAAACAAGATATATTTCTGGTACTCAAAAGCTGTATCTGACAGATACAGAGGTACCTCAGTAAAAACATAAAGTCATTATATTTCCGAAGGGTAACAATGATGAAACAACATATGCTTTTCTTTTAAATAAAGTAAATTAATACAATAGTAACTGGCAGAAACCCTAACAACTAAATTTACAAATATTACGGGGTAAAAATCTAGTATATTAACGCGCAGTAAAGAACCAACAGAGTTACAGTATGCTCGACTATCGAGCTTAACCAAAACATTATACTACATAAGCAATAACCTATTAATTTACCGAAATACATTGTAAATAAGATAATTTTCATGAAAACTGTAAAACACTTTTTATATGGCCGAGTTAGGGTAATACCCTACAATTATCAAAATATACATCAGAGTTAACAACTGAAGAGTATGTACTTACGACCTTAACCAAATACACAGAGTGAGGATTTCATAGCCTTTTCACCCTTTACACTTTGTACACAGTAATAGAAATAAAAACTAACATATACAGTCACGGCTGGAGCCGTAGCACCCCGCACAACGCAAGGGCCTCTTCATCCACCAAAGATAACAAACTAAGTAACAGGTTAAACTGAACTGCAAGGGTTGCAGGCCACGACGCACCAACCCACAACCGTCCCAAAGGGACCACACAAGGAGAACGTGCCATGGTTAAACCAGGATTACCGTAAACAGCCAGACACCGCAGTCTCACACTTTTCACACCGAGGAGGACAGATCGGCCCTGTTAAGAAAGAAAAGAGCAATAATATTAAAAAATTTGTGACAATATAAACCACTGCTTAAGTAACATAGTTCTTGAAATATGACGAAGAAGTTAAACTATGTATATATTACCTCAAAAATTAACTGAAATACGACCACTCATGAGCAGCAGAACGACTGTCAACACAAGGAGAAGTACACCCTTCTTCTACTGCAAAAAGGGAGGAGTTATTCACCCATCAAACAACTTACAGCAACGGAGAACCAAAATGGAATGCCTAACATGTAAACGTGCTTGGTTCGTCCCTCCTTTTTAGTTAGGACACTACTCTACAGAAAAACCCTACGCCCAACAATTCTAAAATGCAAGGCCGCTACTCTCAGTACCAGGCGAAGGAGGAAGAAAGTCCTCTTCACAGTCAAAAGGTTTGGATTGGAGCTAGCTTCAAAGATAAAAACCCTGGAGAAAGTATTAGAACCGAAACCCAAGTGACAATCAACTTCGTGATAGCACCTCTCTACCAAGCTTTTGGGATGAGTTCACAGGTAGAACCAGCAAGGAAGGATACTACCGACAGTCAAGATAAACGACACTGTAGGCGAGAAGGTCATAGCAGAGCGGTAGGAGGCCTGAAGGCGACGGGAATAACGACGAGCTAGGGTTTGCTTCTGCCGTTTTAACAATAGAATACATGGATACGATGATGCCACATTATCAAGTTAATAATTGGCACGCAATGGGTAGAACACTATAGTTTACAACGAGCAAGAATCCCAATGATTTTGAAATCCAAATGATTCGTTGGAAATTTATACAAGGTCCTTGTATCAAATGTCAACCAACCTGCATATTGAAAATTGCAACCCCGAAAACATTAGAATAATGTTTAGGATGTACCATAGCATAAATCCCTACCAATGCATGGCGTAGAACTTAAACTTGCTAAGGAGGCACTTATTAAGAGTTGGTAAAGATTAGATCAAGGGTGAACAATGGTTTATTATGGTGCGTTCTATACCTTTTAACCCTTTTGTTTATATTTGCATAATGGCCTTACCATAGATTATAATATTTATAACAAGGTTTAAGTCTCTTTTTCTTTTAAGAAAAGAGTCATCAATTTAGAAACTAGGCCTTAAAACTATTATGTTTGGTATTCTATCAGTGGTTATAATCCATGAAGGATATGTCCTTTTTACATCTATAAAAGGAAAATTTTAAAACCTGTTTACAATAAGATTTATATCTTACTAAAGATAGGCTTTAGTTATGCTTTGGAGCAACTATTATGTAGATAAAACTCTGTGCATCAACGCTAGTATATCCTTTTCAAAGAGTAGCTTGAAATAAAGATTGTAACCCGTTAAGCTTCAAGCTTGAAAAAGGGAACAGTAATAAGTAAACCCTTTATCAATGTAGATTACACTCTTTTCACTTACAGTAAACCAATCCATCAGAATGTAAATATATTTGTGCACAATTTAAACTAGATCTTTTACTTAATAACTCTACTATTCTTAACACTACTTGTAAAGAAAGAATTAAGGCATTTTCTTTGTAGTTGATAACCATGATAGACATCGAATAGATCAGTAAAGATTTAAAGA
Organism: Pseudotsuga menziesii; assembly: GCA_001517045.1. Lineage (NCBI taxonomy): Eukaryota > Viridiplantae > Streptophyta > Pinopsida > Pinales > Pinaceae > Pseudotsuga > Pseudotsuga menziesii. The sequence continues at coordinate 33,462 of LPNX010873185.1, read as the reverse complement.
ACTACAAATTTACGTCTTCTAGAAAGAAGACAGTTACAGCCATTAATGTTATAACAGAATCACATTCCTTAAGAGTCCTAAAAAGGAAGACAGTTTAATGATTTTACCTAGACAAACTTTGGAATTCGGTTAGCATTTATTTTCTTTATTGAGCTTTTATTTTGCGATGAACTTGTAATTAAAAACTTTATAATTTTGACAAGCAGCACCCGAACTTCTTACTTGTAGTTTGTAAGAACAGGAAAACTTTCTGCATTAGCTCGAAATCTAAGTAAGCTCAGAATTTCATGACAATTCCACCTTGTGGTCGCAAAGAGAAAACAAGTCAGTAAACTGAAAAAGAATTGTTCTATCAATAAACATAACCAAATAGATAATTCAGATAATGAATTCAGTAACATACAACTAATTAAATAATTAGTCTACTGCTTTTATGAAAATTATATACTTTTAAAAATTTTAAATTTTTCGAAAAATTTGGGGTTTTGACATATCTTCTCCAGGTGTTATAGACCTAGAGAGTGCAAAGAATAACACATACTCTTCTACATTTTCACCTCTAGTTTTCTTTCGAGAGCTTTCTTCATTCTCATCTTCAGCTAGATGAGCATGATGGCTTATTGAGTAATCCTTCTTCTTCTTCTTCTTCTAAATTTCTTATCTGAAGGCTTATTATTACTCTTCTTGAAGTTTTATTGATTTATTTCTTTATTATGGTTAGATAGAGCCCAATCATCTTCTATGAGAAGAGCTTCTCTATTGGATACTATAGCTTCTTCTTGTATGCAATCTTCCCATATTATGTCAAACTTCATACTTTCTTTTCTTGCACATAGATTTTGGATGAATGAGTCCCAAGGTCTAGTGAGGCCATTGAGAGCATTCATAACCAATTCATCCTCATCAAGGATTTATACAATAGAACTTAGCTTCTCTTTGATCTGGGAGATCCTTGTGAAGTAATCTTGAATACACTACAACAAAAACTAGATTTAGCGTCAGATTTAGCACCAGATTTTAGTGTAATTTTTTCCCAATTTTGGTGAACAATATGGCACTAAACTTGGTGCTATTGTACAATTTCATAAAACGCCATCTATTGCATATTTTTTCCCATCCTTTTTAACATCCATTTTTGTGTCCATTTTTGCGCCCAATTTTTTGCATCTTTTGTTACGCCCTTATTTGCACTCAATTTTGCACCTTGTATTGCATATTTCTTTGCGTCCTTTGTTACATCTTTGTTTGCACCCATTTTGACGCTCATTTTTGCATCATGTTGCGTCTTATTTTGATCCTAGTTTTTGATCGAGTCTTGCACCCAATTTTGCACCATGTTTTGCATCAAATTATGTGTCTAATTCTGCATCTAGCATTACATCTAAGTTTGCATCCAATTTTGGGCCCAATATTGCATCTAGTTTTGCATCCAATTTTACTTATAATGTTGCATCCCCTTTTGCATCTAATTTTCATCTTTTTTTACATCTTTTTTTGTATCCATGTTTGTGCCTAATGTTTCATTTCATTTATGTCCTATTTTGCATCTAGGTTTGCACCTAGTGTTGCATCCTGGTTGATATATTTTTTTGCATCTATGTTTGAACCCAATGTTGCACCCAATGTTGTGCCTAATGTTGTGACTAGTTTTGCACCCATGTTTGTATCTAATATTGCATCGCGTTTTGTGTCCAATGTTGCATTCCATCTTGCATTCAATATTACGTCTAGTTTTACATCCAATGTTTCGTCCCATATTGCATCCAATATTGTCTCGTTTTAAGTTTTTGTTTGTGCCAAGTGTTGCTTCCAGTTTTTCACTTGGTGTTATGCCTATTTTTATGCCCATCTACACACCATATTTTGTGCTCAATTTAATGTCCAATGTTACGTCTAGTTAGGATTCCACTTTTGCATCTACTGTTGCATCTAGTTTTTGGCCTAGTATTGCATCTAGTTTTGAATCATTAATTGTGTCTAGTGTTGAGTCTCTTTTTGCATCCAATTTTGTGTTTAATGTGACATCCATTTTTGTGTCCACATTTGCGTCTGACATAAGGTCCACTTTTGCATCTACTTTTGTGTTTGGTGTGACGTCTACTTTTACATCTTGTTTTGCATTTATTGTTGCGCCTAATATTGCATCCATATTGCACTACTACATTTTTTACCTTTAGAAATACATTGCAATATCATTAGGGCATGGAGGAATCGAACCACCAACCTCCTGCTTATAAGGCAGGTGTTGTTCCATTGAGATAGAACCATTTAATAATTGGGAAGATGAAGAATATTAACACATTAGATTTCATCATTTGTAATTTTAATAAAAGACAATCAGATTCAAAGATAGTCATGCTTAAAATCCAATTTGATTTTCCAAACACATTAATAAGCACAAAAATCTATCATGATCAGGAAACAAATATCAAACAATTGTGTATACTATTAAAGTGGTCTGCAAAAGGGTCTTAGAGAACAAGATAATATATTGATGCATACCTAATAACCCAAATTTGAGAAGGACAAAGAATAAGGGATGTGTTTAAGAAATAGTTGTAGGATCCAATTGAGGATGTGTGTTGCTACATAAATGTTGCTATTCATTGATGATGTGATTTTGTTCAGCAATGGGATGGTAAGAGAAGCACTCATGAATGGTTACTTAAAGAATATTCCTACTATGTGCATCATATATGATATAATGAAGTTTTAACAATGAACACCAACAAAGAGGATTTATATTATGTGCATTATTTATAATCTAAATATTAGTAAGATGTCATCAGGGAAAAGCATCATACTGGTTTCCACAATTGATAAGGCCACAAGGAGGTAGATGAAGTTGAGGGGTTTCCCATCTTACTTATGATTCTTCGATCAGGTATATTGGGTCTACAACTTAATTCAACATCATACTTTAATTTCAAAGATAGAGGAGGTCTAAAATTACTTCCTGATATGGCCAATGAATATGCCTGCTTATTTTCACTTTTGGGAATTAAATGAATGTTGAAAGAAAGCAAGAATTTATCAATCAAGTCCAATACCTCGTTTCTATATGCTTTCAATCTTGGTTTCTTGGTCTGGTACAAATTTATGACTTGTTGGACAACTAATTTTTTACACAGAAAAAACCATAAAAACCATTTTCTTCCTATTCATAAGAATAAAAAAAAAAAAGATGACATACATCTTATCAAGTTATTAATAAGGAAAATCATAAAAGATCAACCCACAATTCAGTTATACAAATAACAAAACCAGCTAACTATCCTTAACCAGAGGTTAAGTACTTGAAATCATTCTATCAATAGAGGGTTCTAATAAAAGAAAATCCTATAACTATCTTTATAAAGGAAATCTTGCTACCAAGAGAACGTAAGCACGAATTGATTGGAATATAAAAATAATAATTAAAAAAAAACCCAAAAGTTCCAACAGATTTTTCTCCAACAATTAAAACTGGAATAGCTCATCAACATGGCAAATATCTACACACATCCCTTTGCATGGATTCATGTGAAACAATTCTCTATTTTTATTTTTTCTCTGTATCAGGAATCGTAATAAATTGTTGGAGTTAAAGAGAAAGTTGGAATTCGGATAATTGATATACAACATGAAAAGTATGGGTGGTGATATGACATAATTTACTGTCCCTTAATAGCTAATCTAGGTAAAACTTGACAAGGTGTAATAAAAGTTGGCAAAGCCAAGCTATCAATAAAATCCTAATTGCAATTAATGGAGGGAAGATAAGAGCAACTATCATACATGCAAAGAATTATATCTTACAAATGGATTAACTGAAAGCAGTTGGCAGTTTATTAGGCACTGATAACAGACCCTGGGTAGCCCATGCCAAGAAAAAATAAGCATTTAAGGGAAAACTTAAATGATGTATCAATGAAATTGAAAAGTGTTGAAGGTGGGTATTGATTGAAGGCCTTTATGAAGGTGTTTAAATGTAGGGGCCAATAGTAAAAGAAAGATAATCTTCACAGCCACTGGTTACCTACAATATCTCTTACGATCCCGCCATGTTCATTCCTCTTACATACTCTCAATGCTTTAAATTAAGACCCTAACCAATGAAAATACCATAAGTGATTGTTTCTTCCATATGTGTGAATTTTATAGCACATTTAAGCCGTATTAACACATGCAAACTACAAAGGATAACATGCAAACAATTGAGGATAAATTGCAAGAAATAATTACTTCAACATAATTTAGTGTCCCATGCTGCTGAATCTAGAAGAGATGAAGTGCACCCTAGTTGTTTAATTCAAACTATTGTAAATGAAGAGCCCATATTTGTTCACGAGTGTGCCTAGGAATGAAAAAGGATATCTACACTCTTAGTTCAGATTTACACTTCAAATATTATAACCTGCAACTACAAATAGAAAAACTAGGAACCACCTATCAAAACATAATATATGCATCTAATAGAAACAACATAGGTAAAAAATATCAGGGGCAATCACCTTTCCTTCCACAATACCCTAAATATAAAACTCCTCCAAAATATTTGCAGCCTATACTTCCACGGTATAAAATGTGGGTGACCTCCAGTTTGTGTCACGTAGAGATATAGACAAGTCATATTTGGAAGCCCTAAAAGCACACTTCAACAAATTGATAGGTGACAAAAGAAATTAGATCTACAACCAAGCATAGGGGTGATTGCTTGTCTTAGGTCAAAATCAACCTTCCAATCACTGGAAATTTGGGCATCTCAACCAACAACCCATGACAAGCCTTTGTGCCTCTCAAATGCATAGATCGGCATCAGGGCATCAGACCTACTGAATCCCTCTTACAACTCCCTCTGAAAATATTCCTTGGAAACCTTGTAAGATATTAGTTTCTCTACTTTAATACCATGTTAAAATTTTAACTCATTGTTCACAATTTCACTCAAATAATTACAACCTAGAATGACAAACTGAAAGGCTAGGAAATCTGTGCAAATGAAACATAAGGGATGACATGCTCCATTTATTATGACAAACAAGTATTGATACATAGATCTGGGTGCTTTTATTTGGAGCAAGAGTTTCTTCTTTCTGATCAACTTCAATCCATGTATCCTTTGCCCATGTATGCTAACGTTTGTATAGAGATGGGAAGTGAAGGATGTGATGGGAAAAATAGTAGGAAAAAACTATGCTAGCATGGAAGATGTGAAGGAGAGGATCACAATGTTGGGTCAATTTACGCAACAAAAAATAGATGAGGACAACAAAAAATAAGAGATTATGTTGAATATGTTGTAGGAGATGAAGGATCCTATTCAACACTCCCACGAAGAAAGCAAGAATGAATCCCAAGGGCATGGGAAGGTGTGGGTGGGAGAACTGAAAACTGGACAAATAGAATTGATGTCCACAAACCTCTCTAATGCAAGGATGTCAACCTAAACACTCCACATATCTCAATACATATTGGCCAAAGTGGGAGTTAATTGCATGCTCAAGCTTGGAAGGAGGGTTATAGACCCTTCACAGATGTTTGGGTAGGCATTGGGATCCAATTAATCACCACTAGTATAGATGATACTCCAACCTCAAGGATCTAGGTATTGTATTACTTTAGTCGCTTTCATGTTAGCTAGGTTAACTTCACCTTGACATAGCTCAATATTTCATTAGCTAGCTTCGGTCAATGGAATGAACTTGATATGTGATATGGAGAAAGGTTGTTTTATCAATGGAATGTGAATTTGTTTTATTTTAGACTACACAGTGATGATATGATACAAAATATAGACAGTCTAGCAAGTATATTCGTAGGATGTACTAACAGTAGAACTATGTGAAAATAGGTGCTAATGTTACTGTTTTGAAAGACTTGGATATGAACTGAAGCATATTTTCTTATCCTTAAAAAATTGAAGTATAGACTACCAAGTGAAGCCACCACTCCTCGATATCAAGAGTGAGTTTTAGAAGCTTAATGCAGCCCCAGTGAATTTTTCTATGTATTGGTAAAACCTATATCCTTTTGTATCATAATTTAATCATGAGAAGATCATATAGAAGCAAAAACAAGCAAAAATATACTTCATTATCTAGATTTAGTGTGTTCAAAAAAATATTCTTGTTTACACTACTTTGATTCAAAAAACTATATGAAAATGGGCATTATCCATGAAATCATGTTCAAATTTTCAGTACATGGTAAGAAAACCTGCATTTAGTAATAAAATAAAACCTACTACTAGGTTTGAATCTTTGCAAATTTTCTTACACAAAAATTATATTCAGAAATTTCAGAACTGTTAAAACATCATCCTACTAGTTAAGTCAAAACATCAGATAGCTAAGTGCTATATCTACCCAAACCATTGAAAATCATATCAGTAAGTATAATTTGCAACTCTAATCACATGCGTCAATTAGAATGAAAATACAGATTACAAAACAAACTAGCTCAAAATCTCTTGCATCTATGCACTAGTTGATGTGCCCTTCCTCTCTTCAACCCTTAAACAACATTTAGAAGTGATTTTGGGTGACCATAGCAATGATAAAAATGTTGAAACTCAGTCCTGGGCAAATTCCTGAAACTTTATGGGCATGGTTTCACCCTTGAGCAATGATGAAGAAGGTCATTTGGCACTTTCTGGGCACAAGTTAGGCAGTTTTAAGCAAGTTTTAGACCTTGAATCAACCTAAGAGGAAAATATGGGTTGTTTCATAGTACAATTGAGCATGGTTAAGGACTATTTCAGGCTATTGATCTGATTCCTAGCCCTCTTCTGACCTCAAATCAACAGAAAACAACTTTGTATCTATTGCTGGGAAAATCTTTAGGTAAACAACAGCAATATAAGCAACTTCTGGGTATAAAAGTGATTCTCAAACTCAAGTTTGTGCACTCTCTCCTCCTATATCGGTAGTTCTAGGAACATATAGAGTAGTCTGATGGACTAATCAATAATAGTGTTGGTTTTGATGGCTTAATTTTACTGTTTTAACTCACAATTTGCTTGCTTCCCTCTTTTATTTTAATTCTGATTTTCAATTTGCAGCATAAGTATTGAATGCTCTTTAATTGTACTAGCATTGTGTAACTTGATTTGGGTAACCCGTTATAATATTTGGGCACTTTTATTTAATCATTTCATCAAGCTATTCATTTTATTTTACATGCTTACTATTGCTGGTCACTAATATAATATATTAAACACTTAATCACTTCTACCTAAGGCAAAGAGGAGTCAAGTCTTTACCTTTAGCAAAGGCCTCCTTGGCTCAAGGCCAAAACATGCCTCTTTGCAAGAGAAGTATTTGAGAAGAGTTATCTTGGAAGAATTATTTCAAAGGAGTAGGAAACTCCATATGTTATTAACTCATTTGGCATAAATAAAATCTTAAGTACCTTGGGCACATCCCAAGGGAGCACCTTCATACTTGTGTTTCTTTAATTGTCATATTCATTTTGGTAATTAGCACTCAACTCTTTGCACTCTTACACTTGGATAAGCATTATTCACACTTAAAGTCCATGTGAAATATTTTAATGTTGATGCTATTTCTCATGACATGTTGTACTTATAAATTTTGAGCACTATTTTCCTCATAACTAAAGCTTAAGCTAATTCATTTGGATGCATGTTATGTTATTTTGAGCTTATTGTACTACCTCATAATTCAATATGTTAAATGCTTCATCACTTAAAGAAATATTTAGGCATCTATCTCATTGAGTTCATCTTTCACTTACTTAAGCTCGTCTAGATCAATATAGATTTTGCTAAGAGCCTTTCTCATCCTTTATCCTAGCCGAACTAGGGACCTTAGTTTCAACTCATTAATTTTTAATCACTTAAAGAAATATTTAGGCATCTAGCTCATTGACTTCATATTTCACTTACTTAAGCTCATCTAGATCAATATAGATTTTGCTAGGAGCCTTTCTCATCCTTTATCCTAGATGAACTAGGGACCTTAGTTTCAACTCATTAATTTTTCTAAGTGTCCTAGCCCAAAAGTTTGAGTGTACCAATTTCAACTCCATCTAATTACTCTAAATTCTCTTAACCTTCTCACAAATCACTCAAAGGAATACTTTGGAAAGTTGGCCCATTAGTATTGTCCTTCTAGGCTTGCTCTTGGAAACTCCGATTATTACTTAGGAACCTTTGGTTGGGGACACTTCCCTTGGTTAGTATAGTTCTTCACTTAGAGCTAGGAGATCGAAAGAGAGATGATTATTCCTGGTATTGATTACATATCAACCTTAACCCATGTAGTTACATGATATGAGTAATCAATAATACTGAGATTCATGACCCTTGTTTAGTATAGCAAACCCAAAAATATGCTTGAATAATGGCATGAGGAATTGTCCACTTAGTCTTGATGATATGATAGATCATCAAGATATATACACTCTCCATCTTGTCCCACTCAAACTCAAGCAAGCTATACCCCCACACCTCAAAACCATAAAGGATTGTGGGCCAAATAATAGAATCTATGAGATCCATCTTGAACGATGTGCCTTGGAAGTGGTTTAGAAAACATTGTCGCTCAAGTAGAGCAAGGGACCCATGCCCCTTATTATTCTTATATATGAGTGTTTTTCTCAACCTAAACCTAGGCTTTGAAAATTGGAAATTTAAATAGGTTTGATGTGGCAATCTCAATCGCCTCCCCACAAAACAAGATTTGCAACTCTGTAAGGACATTCTTTGAACCATTGAATATCATCACTGTAAATTCCCCTCGCCATAATACTGATATATTTAGGTGGTGTTGTGTATGTTGTTTGGTAGAGTATTTTTTTCAAACAGTTGATGTACTGAAAAGTTTATTTCCGGTCTAGGACTTTTGTCAAATAGTTCGCATTATATTCACAATGTTTGGCACACAATGGAAATTTATTGATCTCAACACCACAAAACAACATTACATTTCAAGAATTTAACAAGAATATGCTCAAACTGTTATAATTAGAGACCATAGATGGTATTTATTGCAAAAGACATACCATAGAAATAAATGAAGGTGGTTCTATTTTTAACCAGTTGTAACAGCATAATATAATTAGGTAACTAAATCAGATTTTAACATTATTAGCAGACTTGTGAAGTAGCACCATATGACTATCCTCTTGGATGACGAAGCAAACTCCCTTTTTAGCACCCCTATGCTTTAGATACTTGACAGTCATAAGTAAATGATAGCAACTAGCTACGATGGCAGTGACAGGATTCAACTAGCCCACACATTAGTCTTCACATATCCTATCTGAAAAGAAGAGTGACTATAGATAGCACAACCAGTTCAGTAATATGTGGATTAGCTTGAATGTACAACTCCCTCAGGTAAAACACAACCCCTTTTATGACTGGTTTTGAATGTATGATGGTGATGACAGGTGGGAGGCCCAATGGAATGTACCCAACAACACATTTTGACTCCTCTACAAGCAACGAACAACAGTACAGTCACAACATGTATGTCAGTCAATCTTGGTGTATACCTTCTCTAACTTCTCCTCAAGGTAGTCCTACCTTCCCTCACATGTCTGTGCCCTCCTCTTCTTCAATGAAACTCAAAAAATGAAGCCAGACCATTGTTCATAACTTCAGTACATAGCATGAAGACCAAAATCAGTGGATGGATGAAGATCTAGTGATCTTCCCAACTCAATGCATCCCCTTAGACAAGTGCACCCTTCAAGAAATGACTGTAAAATATACAAATCATGCAAGTTCATAATCAAGGGCACCATGACCATTGTCTGCAAGCATCCACTTAGGTCATCAATCCATGATCAAACAAGACAGGAACAATGTCACCCGTCATTGAAGATTGTGATTAAAATGACAAGTGGACACCCATACAAAATGGGGGGTAACAGAGTGCTTGACTGGTATGCAATGTGCATGACTTGATGATAGTTGTAGTCTTTATAGAACACTCCTCTAAGTATGAAGTAGACACCTCTAAGTGAGAGTACATCCCTTCACATATGGAATAAATTATAAAATCATTTAGAAGTCCTCCAAAGGCTTCACCAAAGCATAATAAAACTCCAAGAAAGGGGATGCACCAATAATCTCAACACTTTCCTAAAACAAGAATCCTCTCTCAAAGAAAGCCTCTCAAAGCAATGCCAAAACATGATGCCTCTCAACAAGAATCCTCTCTCAAAACAAGATTCCTCTGGTTCTGAAGCCATGTTTAGCTCAAACGAAGTGGCCCATGCCACAAGAGCTGTTGACTCCCACTACAAATCCAATGTCATGGAGCTAGCTTGTAGTTTACCTTGAGACTACTGGTCTGCATTTATTCTGAGTAATAGATGTTATTGTGTGATCTTCATTAGTTGTTGAATTACTTTGTATATATGCTTCTATCAAAAATTTCGGTGTACTGCTCATTACTCCAAAGTAATTAATCAAACCGTAGAGTTGTTCAGGACAAATATAAAATATTTGAGGTTAACTGTCATAAACACCAATTCAATAGTCCCCAACCATGACAAATTCGTAACGAAAGTGATAAACAGGTTGACTCTCAACGATGGTTTACTGTCTATTTCAAAACCAGTTGGATATTTTGTAATCTCTAAAGCTCTGGAGGTAATTATCCAGCTTTTCATGTCCTTTCCCACTGTAATACCTTAATGATAGTATCAAGATCTTCTCTCTTCTCATCTGGGATGATTTTAAATGAATTTCCGATGTCACGAACAATTTAAACTTCATTTCTCCTGGTTGGAAATCTTCTATCTATCTGAGGATTTACGTTGGAAGCGTACATAAAAGTGTGAGATAGACCTAATACATTTCATGTTTGATGACATTTTATTGCAACAAAAAGACGGGGCTACTTCAGATCTGAAATATGTCAAAAGACTGGGTTGGCATTGGACATCCATTGTGTCAAAACAAAAACAAAAAATCCAAAATGCCTCTTTGTTGCCCAAAGAGTGAACAACAAAATACTTCATTTTATGCTATGGATCAATTACACAGCTGCTGATTTGTTGGCTTCAATGTTGTTGCTATGTCATTACCAACACCACCAGAGAGTACTCACACAAACCCAAACCCTTGGACGACAATCGGGTATTAAAATAGGGCACAAGAAGTATATAATTTGATGTGGCAAATGCAAATAACAACAACAACATGTCACATGCATCAAATAAGGACAAACAAATGTGGATGAAAAATAGACTCACGTACCTTAGCGGGCCATGCCAGAAATCCCTTGACCTTGACGAACACAATATCTTCGAGCCTTCATTGTCTTCAGGAAGCAAGAGCCTCCATTGTCTACAGGTAGTTGTTTTACCTCCTCATCTTTTAGCAGGTGCCATGTCATAAAACCCCAACATCAAATGTAACCCTTATTATTATTCCTGTCTGGCACACCCTAAACAAGAATTATACCCTCCCAGTCCTCATCCACAATTTCCATAGCACCATTAATTACCAGACACCACAATAGTGTTAATGCCTCTAACAATTAGTTACCTGTTAAATTGTGGATTAATATTTTACAATGGAAATATTTTCGTGGCTCCTTGGAAAATGGAGGAATGGGCTCATGATGGGGAATATGTTGGCCATGCCTCCTAGGGATATTTTATGATATGGAAAGGGTCATATATTGTAAATATATTTACTTTATATGAATGAAATATAATTTTTTATTGGTTTTCTTTGATGGGTAATATTTATTTGGTTTTCACATTATTAAGAGCATCACATTCCACCTTTTTTATCCTGGTTTACACTTTTTAATAAAATAAACTACAAGGGTAATTTAATAAGAATTTTTTTGTATAGGTTTTATTTTAAAAAAGATCATTTATTTATAAATTTTAGATATGCATGGTTATTATGACAAGTGGCAAGCCAGGTTGGCATAAATAAATGACCATGTGATGTAAATTTCATAATTACATGTTGTATGAAATCCTAGTAATGAAACTACCTGGTTTTCTTATTTGAGATTCCCATGAGACATCAACGTTGTTAGAGACACTCTTTTGACCATGTCTAAAATTGTTTTTAAAAACTTCCACACCTTTATTGCAAATACAACAACTTAGTAAATATTGTGGAATCTATACACAAATATCCCAGACCCAATCAAGTCAGATATAGTGCATTTCAATCCCAAAATTTTTCGTGGCTCCTTGGAAAATGGAGGAATGGGCTCATGATTGAATCAGCTAGACACAATCGACAGAATAAAGAATGGAACACCGATTGCAAGAGAAGATTACGATGGAGTTTAACAATTTTGACGGTCCACTCAATCTCGACCCAACCCATATATATCGACCCAAGCCATTTATATCTCAAGATTTAACATCTCCACCCTCCCATTGATATATAATTACGTCGAAGACATTTTTCTCTGAGGTCGAGTTTTTGACACAGTTCCCAATTTTTGGTCGTCCCTTTTCCTAATCAAAACCATCCATGCATTTCTACATTGTTCTCTACACTCTGTCGTGACAGTATTTCCATATGTCCATCATTTCGAAGGAGGGAACAACTGCGTGAATCAGTTCGAAGGAGGGCACAACCGCTTAGAGAGGCAAAAAGTACCATTGTTTCGCCAGCTCTACGCCACTCTAATACCAGTGAGGAAGTCATTTTTCCGCACTGTGAAATCTCTAACTCCGCGGCCAGCAAGTGCTTTCCTTACGCTGCTTCCTCTTCTGGACACATCCCTTCTGGATCACATCTACTCCGCCTCTTCCCATTCCCATTCCCATTTAAATTGTAACCACAGTGTCTATTTTCCTAATGGGTAGGCTATTCCCTCATTTTGTAGAGATTTCTCTGAGCTGATTTGCATTTTTCTCATCAATTTTATGTAGTTATGTCAATTCACCCGAATTTGTAATGGCATTATTTATGATTTTGCAGTGGGTTTATTATCCTTAATTCTCCACAAACATAGTAACTAATTACATCTATGTATTTTCAACAAATTTATAGGTTTGAAGTAGATCTGTTAAAGAAATTCACAAAGAGCATAAGTGAGCAGGTTTCTTTCCGTAAGCTATTAATGACATAAAAAAAGGATAATGGGCTCTATTTCTACTCCTAAATTGCTCAGTAAATGCATATTTATTGGATATTTTATGGGGGTTAATATTGAAAGGAATCATCTCCATTAGATACAAATTTCAATTCAAGCAAAAAAAACAACCATCATTACGTATATAACAATGAAACGGTAGTTGAGCACATTGATAAGGGCATAATGGAAACTCTCATCAAGCCAATCTCATCCCAAACCATACTGATATGAAATACACGGAGGCCTTGAACTATTTAAATTATAGGATACTCTATATAAGGCCACCTTGCACTCTAAAATATACCACTTTTACAAGGGCGAGGAAGCGTTCGTTAAGCGGGCTCTAAGAGGGAGGTAGAAGAACGAGGCAGCGAACTGGCAGAGTTAAATGGGCGGAGTCCAACAATATTTTTTTCATGAGCTTCCTTGAAATGGAGGTCAAATGGAGTTGTTATCTATTTCGGACAGGATTTTATCTATTTTGGACCATATTTTATGAAATTCAACCTATTTCAACACAATTAGTAGAATTTTTAGACTATTGTATTTGGAAATTTTTTAGTTACGAAAAATCTCTCCTTATTTTGGATATTTGTCTATGACTTGTTTGTGCTCTTGGAATTATGAAATGAAATTGGATCTTGATGGAAGGAAAGTAAAAATCAACCTTCATGGATTGAGACAATATTTTGCAAATTAATAATTACTTGATATATTATTCATGAGATATCCATGACTCTTTTTTAGTGCCTGTACATGGGTTATGGTTTTTTTATAGAGGATTTATAGTGTAAAGTTTTCATTATGATTGAGTTAATGGTCAATTGATTAAATCATGTAGATAGGATTGCAAAATATGATGGAAAATTATTCTTTCTAAGGATTGTGAAGGTATACTTATAATGAATTATTCACTATAGTTTTGAATATTTTTTTTTGGATGGAAGAATTGATTTTTTTTTCTATGCAAGAATTGATAACTAAAATACTTTTCGATGTCTTTTTAAAGATCATAAGATCAAATCCTGTAGCTACCACTTTAAACCCACCATACTTCATCTCGTATTGGCCCTAAAAGGAGGATTAAGGCACCATGGAGGTTCTAACCTGGACATTATCAAGGAGGTCTTTTTTCTCAGTGGGGAAATTAATATCATGAAATTTATTCTCTGGTTGGAGTGAATGGATCTGCAAGGCCTTCAGTGCCGACATAAGATCTGCCATAAGATATTTGATGCTTTCTTTGAAATGGTAATACAAGAACATGCAGAGAAGAACAATGATGACAACGCCGCCAACAAGGATTCCATGGATGTAATGTTGGGACTAATGGAGAACGATGATATGGAGATCAAGATCACTCGATACCATAGCTAGCCTGTCATTTTTGTAAGTCCATGATCTCTTTGATTTTGATATCTCTCTGTCAATATTAACAATTTATGGATTAAGATGAATAATATGTACTAACAATGGCAACAACCGATGATTTAAGAATTATTAATCATCTTCTAATGTTATCGATCACAATAGTCTACAAACCATTGTGAAGAAATTCCGTGACCATTATTTGGTTTTATATTAAATTGCAAGGTTTGATTTTGTAAGTTTTTTGGTGAAAAATGTGAATCCAGGATATGTTGGGACCTAGAACGGACATGTTCTCTATGACCTTAGAGTGGGTAATGTCTTGACATGCGTTTTTTTGTTTTTTGATTGTGATTTAATTGTCTCAACTCATTCCTCTCAAATACACACCTTATTTTATACACTAAAGTAAACTAAACTTTAATCAACTTCTTATTGAATGTTGAATGTGGTATATTTCTCTTAATGCATACACACCTGTAACCTAGTGAGGTGGGAAACGACCCCTCCATTTTCAAATTGATGTTTTATGTAAATATACTTATGATATTTTATTCTTTATATATTTATTCTTTTATATGCATATGAGGAGGACTTTTTATTTCATTTGTTTTTTATTTTCACATTTTCTTCACACACACATATTCAAGCTGAAAACTATTATGCTCCTCAAGAAAATAGAAGTGGGGCTCAAACAAAGAGATGGTGATGGGTCTTTTATTAACAAGTAGATAATTTGCTGTTTTTTTTAATATTTGTTTTAAAGAACTTTTAGGCAAAGATCATTCTTTAAAGGTATGGTTCATTTTGAAGTAGTGGCTAAAGTGTTTTAATTTAATTTCTATTCAATTTTTGTGAAGATTCTCCATAAAATTATAAGTGATGTTGATCAAGTTTTTGAATATTCTCCATGAAATTATAAGTGATGTTAATCATGTTTTTGGGAAGATTCTCTATAAAATCAAAGTGATGTTAATCAAATTTAAAATACTAAATATGTCATCACATTATAATTACCACATCATAATTATCACATCAAGGTCATGAGGTTCATTGAATATTTCATCACACTATGGAAGTATATAACGCCAAAGGAATCATTCATTGGAATCCCAAACAACAGAAATGAAAACAACCTTCTGATCAAACATCATTGTTGGAAAAATATTTAAATTGATACTTGTAATTAAATTGATCAAAAGCTCAATTAAATTAATTTAGTGCATTTAGGCCCTTAATATTTCTAAATTTTATATTTAGGAAAATAATATCTTATATGTATGGTCAATGAAATCACAAACAAATACACAAGTCATCAAATTTAACAAAAAACATGAGCAATAAAAGATGGAATTCAAACAAAAGAAAAGGTACTGAGAGAACTATACAAATATGTCAACAAAAACTGTTAAGAAACTATGAAGTTTTTTTATTGTGTTATGTCCATCAACTTGATTAAGATATGAAGTGACACAATAAGGAAGAGTAGTTGACTCTAAATTATTTAGATGCATAATTTGTAATCTCACATGTTAATGCAACAAAGAAAAAAGAATGATTTATGAACCTATGTTCAAAATGTTTAATGTTCCCTCCAATTAACTTTTAAAGAACATTATATTTAGCATCGATGATAATTTTTTTTGTTGTAAATGATGAAGGTTCTATTTTATTTTGTTAGTTCTTAACTCCATAGTATAGTAATTACAATTTTTTAGATAATTGTATTTTTTTTTATTTCTATTCTATGTCATATCCTTAAGAACCATTTTTTTTATTAAGCTTCAAGATATATGTGCAAGTTAAGTTAATGTTTTTATGATATCTTTGTAATATGGCTTGCATTTAAGACTTTAAAAAACACCAAGCTTTTCTTATAAATTATATTTGATTGTTTTCACAAGTGAACCTTTTTTTGTAGGATTTTAGGTACTGAAAGGGTCTATCTAAGATATCGTGTTTTGAATGGGATCAACCTATTTTTGCTAACCTCTGCTTGAGAATTTTGTTTTAGAAACTATAAATTTTAAGATTACTCCAAAAAATTGCTATAATTTGTAAATATTAAATCGGTCTAGTGTCTTCTTTGATTTTAAATTTGCTAATGTGAACATTGTTTTTGTTAAATTGCTCTTGAATCGACTCCATTTTCTCCCCAGACTTGATAGAAGATGTTTTTTTACCATCTACACATTTTTAATCTCTTGTTTTGTATCATGGATAACCACAAATCTCTTCGACATTTTATTGCACCTTTTGGGGCGATTGCTAGTTTATTCTTTGGCGTGTTTATGTATAACCCATAGGTAGTTTAATCCCCTCCTTCCCAACCACATAGGCTTTCATCTCTTCTTCTTAAAGTTGTATTTTCTATTATTTTTAAAACTAATGATAAAAAGAGAAAAAGGTAAAAATTTAACAAAATAGATTTAAGAAAATTAGCAAAGAAATCGATTGTTATATGGATTTTTTCACCATAACGTCATGTCTGATGTGTTGTCATGGGCCCTAGTCTATAATGTCATCTCTATGTGGGAGATATTTGACTTACAAGCAAGAAATGGTCATTTCAAGCTCTGTGCGACCAAGAATAATTATCATTGATTGGGCCCTATTATCAAGTCAAAACATAACGTCTAAGGGTAAGTATCTCCTAGGTCATTTGTGATTCCCTAGATTACCTCAAAGGCCCTATATACTACATAGATAATATTTATCCAATGAATAAGATATGTCAGTCGTTTTTAGGTTTGACACACCAATTATAGCTTTTAGTCCCTTGGCCATGATTTGATGTGAAAAGAGTTATTGGGAAAAAACATTTTTCCTTAGGGCTCATGAACTATGTGTGGGCCCTCAGGCCACCACAAAGTCCTATAAATGGAATATTGGCATGTGAGAAAGATATAGTGCCTCTTTTATGAATTTTGGTTACCATGGATATTTTTTGCAACTTGAGCAATGGCAAGGTCAAAAGACATAGCCTTAGGCCATAACATTTTCATTTGTCCTATAAGCAAAATATGATCGTAGAAGATTCTACACAGGGCACAACAGAGATATAGGAAAATACAACAACGATGGAGAATCCTTTGCATTTGTTCTTATAAATCATGCTACCTGACATAAAATTATAAAGAAGCCACATGAGTTGATTCAATACCCAATTCTTTCCATCTTCGTTATTTTGATTCAATTCCAAATTCTCTCCATCTTCAATGGTCCTATTGAAGGAAAATGCACTGATTTCTTTAACAGAATGTGGAAGCTAGAAGCTGCGAGGTTATCTAGAGGCTCCATCAGAAAGCATTATTAAGACTGGTACTTGAGTAATAGGCGGTTCGAGAGCCTCTTGTTATAAAGCCAAAGCTTCGCAGTGTTGCGTGCTCGATCTGTTAGTCCCTATAACAGAGCAGGCTCACTCGGTTCGTTCTCAGCATCCAACAGTCATATGGATTTGTCCCCTTGTCCCTATAATTTATTAACCCTCGTAGAGTTTTAGGTATGGCTACTTTGATTAGGTCTCCTGGATGGGTCTTATCCTAGCTATTCCTAATTAGTCCATCTGTGTGAATCCCTCTCATAAAACATAGTTGTAAATGCCAATCTGTAGTAATACAAAATCCAATTGCAAGATAGCGATCTAAATTTTGTTGACTTAGCATCAGTAGCACCACCAGCATAGGTATATATTATATAGTATCTAAGAGAGAAACATCTAAGACAGAGATAGTAGAGGCATCAACAGTGGTAGAGCTCCTAGTTTACTTTGATCCATCTCAAAAAACCAGGATTTGAACGGCATGGCCTGAGAATCAAGACACCCACGTTGCCAACTGGGTGCCCTAAGAAGTCCTCATGGGCGGAATAATATTAAATCCTCTCATGACTGAATTAAATCCTCTCATGGCCGAATTGGGCATGGACCAGATGGACCAAATTGATACTCATAACCCGGAATCCATAGATTGATTTAGCAGAAGCCCCTTTGGGAAATGGGTAGTTGTACATAGATCTATATTTGAAAAATCCTTCATGTTTTGCTTCGCCTCCCTATGAAACTTCATAGGTTTTAATCTATATTTTAATTTGTATAATGTATAAGTAAATAATATGTGTATATACTTAATTATATTAAATCACATAACATATGAACTATATTTTTATATTTATATTAAATCTTTTAACATATGAACTATAGTAACATATTTATATTAATTATATATTATTATTATGTTTACATATTTTACCATTATTAAGGTAAAAGAATTTTATATATCATAAGGGTGTTTATAAAATATTTACCTATTTTATCAATTTGGTTAAGTATTATATTTACATTTATTACAAGTATAGTATGGATGGACTATGAATGTATGGATTTTAACATAATTCCCTCAAATGAAGCATGTTTTGTTGGGAGAAAGAAAATTGGAACAATTTCAATATTATGTTTCCCTTGTGGTTTGAATTTTGTACTTTGGTGTGGTGTTTTAGAATAATCTCACTTGTTATGCATGCTTTAAATGGTAAACATATCCCATATGCTTTAAATGATGATGATGATTAACTAGATGACAATGACAATGATGATGTTTTTGATGATTACGATGATGGAAATGATGATGATCATGATCATTGTCATCATATTTGTCATTGTCATCATGATTATCACAATAGTCATCATCATCAGCATAATCATCATCCATTTCATCATCATCATCATGATTATTGACATTTTCATCAGTTATTCATCATTACCTTTGGCATAAGAAATAACATCTACCCAAAATATGTGATTAGTGGAAAAGGGTCATGGAGGACACACACAATTTATGCATGACAAATAACAACTTATTTTTTAAGATGATCAACATCATAATTCTCATTGTATTCATCATCATTATCATTGTCATCATCACCATCATCATCATTCATTTCATTGCCATCATAATCATCGGCAATGTCTCCATTGCCATTATCTTGATCATCATCATCATCATCATCATCATCATAATCATAATCATCATCATTGTCATCATTCTCCTCATTATCAACAACATTATCGTCATCATCATAACCATCCTCAATATCATAATCATTATCCTCATTTTCATCTTCAACATCTGGGTGTAAAACTGGATGCAAAAATGGATAAAAACATGGATGCAAAAAAATATGCAACAAAAGTAGGCACATAATGGGGTGCACCAAAAATGGATGCAAAAGGTGATGCAAAAGTGGATGCAAAAAATGATGCAATCATGGAAGCAAAACATGATGAAAAAATTGGCGCAAAAGTGGATACAACCATGGATGTAAAATTGGATACAAAATTGGATGCGAAAGTGGATGCAACAAAAGTAGATGCAAAAGTAGTCGTAACACCCAATGCAAAACCCGATCCAAAAGTGGATGCAAAAATGGAAGCATAAAGGGATGCAATAACTGATGTAAAATTGGATGCAAAAAAAGATGAAAACGTGGATGCAAAATTTGAAGAAAAAGTGGGTGTAAAATTAAGCTCAAAAATGGGTGTGAATTGGAATGCGACAAAAGTGATCCTTAATGGAATAAACAATGATCCTCATTGCCTTAATTAGGTCTTGTTCATGCTTCTCCTTAGCTTCAGCTTCTACAAATTCATTATTGATGTACTTCTCAAGACCATTCTCTTTTAGAATGAGGCCAATCCTATAAATCCAAGCAAGGAAGTTTTCTAGGCCTTTCAATTTGTCCTCAAGCTTAGTGCTTGGGGCCACCTTGTCAAGTCAGTCACTCAAAATTGAAATTTATCAAAACAGGAGATTGACCTTACCAATAGGTGCACTTGGAGGAGGTGAGTTGGATGGTCCAACTACTTTATGTAGATCCCTAATATTCAATCTTCAATTCCTACTTGCAAGTTTTCCGCACTGCAGATTTTCTCGTTCTGTTTCACTGCAATTTTTTTAGTTCACTACCAAACTAGGGTTTGGATTCCCCGGAGATCTAGCCACCCAAAAAATTTGATCTAGGGCTCAATAGATGCGCTCTAGGAGGGTGAAAATTTCTATGCAAGTAGATATTCAAAACTCCAACTTTTTCAGAAACCCTAAATTCATCCAAAGAGGGAGGAGGGAGAATTTCACCATGTGAAGGATGCTCTAATTAGGTTAGATCCGATACCATGTTAATTTTTCATATGCTAGACTAGATTCAATAGTATTCAATTCAAAATCATAGCAGCATATCAAGAACCCCTGATAGAAACACAATCACAATATAGACACAACATTTATCCTCGGAAACCCTTAAGGGGAAGAAAACCCAACAAAAAGTTCCTTTGTATGAGATGTATAAAAGACAACCCCAAAAACAGGTGTTCTTCTCCTTCTGTTATGTCTTTCTCTCTCTCTTATGCACTACACAAGTGAGTGAGTGTGTGTTCAAATAAGAACCACCACTCCTCTATTTATACACATGTGTCAACTTGACTTTTGTACTAGATAAGTCGGCCCCAATAAACTGTCTAGGCCGACTTCACCTAGGAATAATAAAAAATAGTATTTTATATTATTTATTAGGGTACTAAAGACCCGACACAAGTAGAGGATTTACCTCATGACTCTATGATGACCAAATACAATAGTAACACCCCGTTGGAGGAATAATAACATCTCCCTTGGGTTACATCAGTAAAATACATTTGGAATATCCTTTGAAGTTACAATATTTCAACATGAAGTAGAGAAGATGGATGTGAAGACAATGTTCTTAAATGGGGACCTTGAAGAAGAAATATGCATGAAACTACCAAAATGGTTCACACTAAAGGGAATGAAAGAGTTGGTATGTAAACTAAAGAAATTGATGTCTAAAGAAGTCTACAATGATGTGGTGCCAAAAGTTTAACACATACATACTTCGATTGGCGTTTGTGAGAAGCAAGGATGATCATTGTGTATATTCCAAACATATTTGTGTTCACTCTATTAACATAGTATAGTATGTTGATGACATGTTGTTGATTGGAAAAAACAAAGATGTTACAAAGGAGGTGAAGTCTCAACTGTCCTCCAAATTTGACATGAAGGATCTCGGTGCTGCAAAATTCATACTGGGAATAGAGATAAGAAGATATTGTGCAAACAAGAAGATTTGGTTGAATTAAAGAAAATATTTTGAGACAGTACTACAGAGATTTAACATGGAGGAAAGTAAGTTGGTAAAGTTCTGTATTCCTATTGGTGTAAAGTTATCTCTATAGTAGTGTCCCAAGACACAAGAATAAGAGGAATATATGTCATGATTTCCATATCCGAGTGTAGTTAGTAGTTTGATGTATGCAATGGTTTGTACTAGACTGAACATTACTCATGTAGTGGGAGTTTTGAGAAGATATCATTAGAGGAGATTTGGGGTCTAAAATGGGCCTTATAAAAAAACGTGCCAACAATAAATTTTGTGAGTTGGAATTCAAGAACCAATAGAATTTTAGTAAAATGAGTCAACCATAATGGTTGAATTGACATATTTGTCATAAAAGAAAACTACTTTTTTTGTTCGTATTTTGGACATATCTCCCTATGTTTTTACTCAAATTTCAAGCGGAAGAGCTCATTGGATGTAGAATTTAATTCCGCATCCAACGAGTACCCACATTGCATAAATTTTTGGGGTCCGTCAAAAGTATGCAATGTGGGTACTTGTTCAATGAAGAATTAAATTCTGCATCCAACGAGATCTCCCACTCATAATTTGAGTAAAAACACAGGTATATATGTTTAAAATACGAACACAAAAAGTAGTTTTTTTATTCTTGCTCCAAAATTAATAACTATTATTTTATTATTTTAACTATTATTTTATTATTTTAGCTATTATTTTATTATTTTTCTTAGGAGGCCCATTTTAGACCCCAAATTTCCTCTAATGATGTTAAAACCAAGGAAATGGAAATGGAAAAATGTAAAGATTGTCTTCAGATATTTGTGTGGCACCACAGATTATGCAATCTACTTCCAAGGAAGACCTAGACTAGACAAAGTAATAGATGTACATAGATTTTTTGATCCAGTTTGGGTTGGAAATATTGATCAGAGAAGATCTACAAGTGGGTATGTATTTAACCTATTTAGAAGAGCTATCCATTGGATTAGCAAGAGACAGGTTGTAGTTTCACTCTCAACTACATAAGTTGAATACATGTTAGCCATTCATGCCAACAAAGAAACATTATGCTTGTAGAGACTATGTTCAAGTGTTGGGTTTGTAAAGAGAGTTGTAATGTTAGATTGTGATAGATAAAGTGCAATATTATTGGAAAAGAACCATGCTTATCATGATAATACAAAGAATATTGACGTGCAATATCACTTTGTGAGAGATATGGTTGTAGACAAGAAGACGTTGCTGGAAAAGGTTGAAACCTTGAAGAATGTTGCAGACTCATTAACAAATTCTGTTAATACTAAGAATTTCTCTTGGTGTAGAGAATCTAGGGGCATTGATGCCATGAAGATGTGACCCTATGAGTATATGACTCATTTCTATGCAAAGAAAACAACAATTCTAAGAGTGTTGGGTATGTGTTATACTCTTTGCATGTGTGGGTTGGGGGTGCGCTTGTTGGCGACACACAAGACGGATCCCTCACCAGTGCTCTATTTTATGCATCGAGCGTAGTGCTGGATCAGGGGGGGTAATAGGGGAAGGAATTTTGATTCTCTCTCCCTTCAGCAAAGTGAATATCAGAAGCATCTATTAGTGCCATTTTCGACATGAACGTAGCGAGACCGAATTTTTTGGGGTTGTTTTAGGATATTTTGGAGAAGTTTCTAAAAATATGTAATTTAATCTCAATTAAGGGATTGGGGTCTATTTTATAATCCGAGTTAATGGATTAGGGTATTAGATTTTGTGGAATACTTATATTGTAATGTGAGTGATTCATAACGATAATGAGAAAATAAGAGGTGTGGTTCTAAGGTTTGCGTTTTTCCTGGTTAATGGTTTCTAGGATAAATCTTTGCGTATTATGTCTGAATGATGTGGTGTAATCTCTATTTTTCTTAAAAGAATCTGTATGCTTTGCTTCTCTACATAGTTTTAAAACTTACATATCCCACACCTCATGTATATATTTCTTTAGTGTTGGATGCCTTGTCCGACAAATTTATTTCACCTAGTTTACTACCATGTCAAAATCCCCAATTATTTTTCATATTTTGATGCCAATTTTCCTTGCTACGTCCAACCCTGGGATGAAGGTCTCATATTCCATCGCTTTATTTGTACTATTAATTTCCATCTTCAAACCATGAGGGAATTATCTACCTTGTGGGGAAACTAACAGAACTACCATCCCAATTTCATTCTAGTTACATGCCCCCATTGAAATGTAAATTCCACTAGCTAGAAGTGTTTAGCTTTTCCTACATGCACATCAAATTAGAACGCCCATCTATAGGAGCTTGCTCATAACTTAGCAGGAAATTTCCAATATTATTTGAATTGTATGAAGGGAAATTTGAAGGATGTTGGGGGTTAGAGAGAGTATAGTTCATATTTTTCTCCATGTACAAATTGCGGATATAAATCCTGAAGATAGGTATAGTGGCATAGTTTTAGTCAAACTGAATACTATCACCCACATAGGTTGCCCAATGTTTTGATAACAACATGCCATAAGTGGGGGGGGACTTATACAATAACTACATCCATCATGAAAAATTTCCTTCGCATCTGCACTCTTCTCACCACTAGATATTTCATCATCGTCGAGCATTGGACCCTCTTGGAGTCAAAAGAGTATAAATATTGATAGGGCATTGTGATGTCCAGCCTCAACTTTTTAGATGTACTGTTTGTTTGTTGTAATTATTTTTTTAATTCTTCTTATATTTACATCCACACCCAAAGAGGGTTTTGAATCTAGTCCTCAACATTAATACAAGTCCGATCACCTTGTTTCTTTTCGTTCGTTATATTTCTTGCAAACTATTGGTGTAAAAATGAACTACTAGGTACCATTTTTTGTGAAACATAAGCAAATGATGAAATTAGTCTGCAAAATCTTTGTATCTCCTCTTTAATTTACTGAAAATTGATGATCTTATAAACATCTATATTAATGCATATTCTTAAAAAAAAAGATGAATACTCAATCACTAAAATAAGTCTAATTAAGTGACCTTTTAGTAAACTTGAGTTATATTTTGGATGTAATTATGTTTGATTTGTCAATAAATATGTGATAAAACTCCTTTAAAAAAATTTATTTGGAAATCATCAAATGCCCTTCTTCCCAAAGAAAAAAAACACTTAAGGTAATCCATTATATATATATATATAAACTATAGACATGAATGAAATTTATTTATTCCAAGGTAGTCTAAAACTTCTCTAGTAATTCCAAGCAATGAAGGTGGATTGTAGCTTACCATTATTTTTCATCCATTCCTTGTGAATTTATAAGTTGTCTATTCTAATGAAAAAAAATACATCATATTAAGGTTGTTTTGGGGTCTTATAGTTAAATTAATTTTACTTTTTTATTTGTGTAAGGAAAAGGAAAGCTTAAAGTTTTGTTTATTCCTTAAATCTTGGACTTCTAGAGTATTAGTTTTTTTTAGTTCTTTATAAATATTAATAAAATAATTGTGTATAATGTGTTTATTAATATAATGGACAAGACCATCAATTTTTGTTAGCTCACTTGGTTAAAGTGTAAATCTTGTTTGGAGGGTGACTTAAATGACTTTAATTCAAATTTTATAGAGTGTAAGCTTTGCAAATAACTAGCCTAGATCCAAATCGTAGGCTCTATAAAGCGTCTAGATAGATCAATCTAGGTGCAAACCTCAATTTGACAATTTCTTTTCTTCAGTGCAATACGTTAGGAGAGGTTTATTTATTGCCTTTATTTATTTATTTATTAATATATGTTCCTTTCCATGAAAATATAAAATATGCTTTTAATGAAGATTTGAGTGTGTTTATATGTTTTCAACACCCAAGGAAGCCCATGGTTTCTTTCAAACCACCATCAATTAAATGAATGGTATAATCAAATATTTATATATTTTCAACACCTAAGGAAGCCTATGGAAAACCACCATCAATTAAACTAATGGTATAATCAAATATTTATATGTTTTCAATACCCAAGGAAGCCCATGGTTTTTGGCAAACCACCATCAATTAAACTTTGTTTAAAAGAGAAAAGCATTTGCACTAGTAGTAATTTGCATGAGAAAAGCATTTACATTTTTATTTAATTATTTATTGCCATATTTATTTAGTTATTTCATATCAATATTATTATTTATTTATTTTATATCAATATCCTCTGATTTATTTACCCAAAGGATAAGAGATTTAAAATGAAAACTACATGACTCTTAATTTTAATTTTGTGTAGGCTACATGTTGGGTATAAAATTTATAATTTTTTTATTAAAATCTTATGTACAAACATAACAACATATCCCATACTAGAGAGTGCCTAGCAATAAATAAAAAACTATTAAGATTTTGTTTTTTTTATTTTAATATTTTTATTGACCATTTCCATCCAACTATGGGTAAATTGTTACGTTGTAATTTCTTATTTTTGACCAATAAAATATAATACACTTAAATTTAAATATTAAAAAATTTATTTATATTTTTAAATTTTTAGTTAATGTATTAATATTTCAAAGTATTTTATTTTTAAATTTATTTGATTTGTGGAAGGTGCCTTTGGTGTAAGAAAAACTATGATCGAGAAACATGGGATTGCACCTAGTTTAAACAACAACAACCTTTAATTAGTTAGATTTTGAATAACCTTGGTGACCCAAACTTAC
>LPNX010873144.1:3450-22346 GCA_001517045.1 Pseudotsuga menziesii | reverse complement strand
GTTGAGTTTCTGCTCTATTTCTCTGTAAATTCGCTCCTCCATCTCTGGCGTGAAATGCTTCTTCCACTCGCCCACTTTGCCCTCGCGGAAAAATAAGGAATTGCTGGTTCGTGTACTCTGCATTGTCCCTTTTGCGTTCACCTCCAAATTGGAGAGTCTATCGAAACTGCACTTGTCCACAATTCTGTGCGCATGTTTTTCCAGCAGAGTTGGAGAGCAACCCAAGAAAATCCCCATCCTTTTAACACAACCCACACAATCTGCTTCCAGCTCCTCGTAAGTCAGAAACATCAACTTGTTAGACTACTCCTGAGAAAAATCCTCATGATCTAGTCCCCAACCTCGAACTGTTACTCTTCTATCACATTAAGCAGTATGATCTTTCTATATTCTCCAAGCTTCCTTCCCCGCGTCTGCTGCACACTCATTTGCCATTCGATATGCTCACTCCCCTTGTAAAATCTTGTCTGGCTGATTGCAAAATTATTTACGTTGCTCGGAACCCCAGAGATGTCTTCGTTTCATATTGGAAATTCTTGAATAAACGGGTCGATGGAAGTGGGTTCCGTGGTGATGATCTGAATGGAGATCTGAGCAAAGAAACGGTGTTTGATGCGTTTTGTTCTGGAATTGTCCACGGAGGCCCGTTTGCAGAGAACGTTCTGAGTTATTGGCGCAAAAGCAGGCGCAATCCGAATAAGTTGATGTTTCTCACTTACAAGGAGCTGGAAGCAGATTGCGTGGGTTGTGTTAAAAGGATGGGGATTTTCTTGGGCTGCTCTCCGACTCTGCTGGAAAAACATGCGCACAGAATTGTGGACAAGTGCAGTTTCGATAGACTCTCCAATTTGGAGGTGAACGCAAAAGGGACAATGCAGAGTACACGAGACAGCAATTCCTTATTTTTTCACGAGGGCAAAGTGGGCGACTGGAAGAAGCATTTCACGCCAGAGATGGAGGAGCGAATTTACAGAGAAATAGACCAGAAACTCAACAAGGAAGGCCTCCTGTTCAAGTATTCCTAATAGTTTGTTGATCAAAGCCATTAACGTTGTCACTGTTTGCGCCATTCTTATCGTTTTCCAGCCAAACTACCATGCTATCTATTATGTGTTGTCACCATTCTGATGAATTGTTCTCGCCATTCTGATGTATTCTTGTGGTTTCGATTAATTGTTTTTAGAAAGCCGTCATTAATGTTGTCAGCGCGTACAGTGTCACCGTTGTTGTTCTCATGTCTGCACGAGGACTGATCTGCCCAGATCGCGTGGGACCAGGTGAAGGATGGACGGAAGTGTTAGACGGAGGGAAGACGGAGTAGTCTAACGCCGGGCGAAATCGTCGACTCGTTAGACTACTCCATTCTACCAATGCCTTCACCGCCAAACATCATCGGTAAGCAATGACTTCACCGCCATTCTACCAATGCCTTCACCGCCTAACATCAATAGCCAAGCCAGTATGGCCGCCCACCCAGCTATGACTGCATTGCAACCAGTATCGAATCAACAACATCAACTAGCATTCGACCAGCGAAAACCTTAATATATGAGCGGCCTTCTTTTCCCACGTACTTCCATTCTATTTTTTTGGTCAAGTCAACACATTATTTATCCATTTGAATAAGCCTTGGGATTCAGGGACTCTCTGGATGTCGTCGCAAACAGCGTCAGGGGAACGCAATTCCTCGCTATTGAACAAGCCAAGTGATTCACCAGAGCAACAAGAAATGAAAAAGACTTCGTATTTGCACTAGAAATGAAAAAGACTTCGTATTTGCACTACCATGGATGCAACATATAGTCCTTACTTCGGTCATCCTTAACAAACATGTATGTTCGGTCCCATTCGATGGACCGAATGGACGCTTTTGGTCGGTTGTCCATTGACTTCGCTGTTGATCGGTTGGATGTCGGTTGTCCATTGACTCGCTGTGATCCATTGGATGAACAGAATGTACATGTTTTTTAAGCTCAGGCCTTACTTCTGCAAGTTTCAAAAAGAATACAGTGCAAGTTTCAAAAAAATACAGTTTAGCTTTGGAAAATGCTATTCCTTTAGTTACGTTAACTATGTCAATTTCTCATTGAAACTATTCTTGTTTGAACTCAGAAAGATGTTAATGCAAATCTCTTTCACATGACATGACATGTGAATTTCACAATTGCCATGAAATCTGATAAAAGAAGATGTTACTACAATTTTCTTTAACATGATATTTCAAAGAGTTGTATAGCTGTTGGCCAAATATGTGAAATATACATAGTAGTGCCCAAACTGGAACCTCCCAAAAACCTTGTGGATTTATATTCAATAGTGCCCTCACAAGATATTATTTACAGTAGTAATAGTTGGTTGTGGGCGTTACCCGCCATTGAAATTACTTCGTTGCCATCAACCGCTTTACCTAGTCGAAACTATTCTTTCGAACTTAAGGCTTTCAAAACTCTTATTGTCTAGTTCAAAACCTATAGGTTTTGGCAACACAACACCATCTTTGGAAGGCTTGGTGGACTAAGCAAAAGAATGGTTGCAGCCCAGGAAGACGTCTAATTTGCTATGAAATTTCTGTTATTTTAACTTAAAGAAAAATGACTCAATTTTCAACAAAATCCTAATGGGTACTAATATACCTGCCGCCGTAGGTTAGAATGAAGAAATATAATGCTTGTGTACAGAAAGCTTGCAATCTCTATTCTTGAATTCAATGGCTGTTGCAAAGTCGAGGTACACATAATCCCAAGAATTCACCTTGCAAAACGATATAAGATGCACACACACAAAATAGAATCCAACAATTCTTATTAAAGGAGGACAAAATGAAAGAAAATAGTTATTTGGTGGTACTGATCATAATATGCATATATAATTATCTTTTTACAACACCAAATCTGAACTGCACAATAATATGTAAAGCCAAGGATATGTGCAGTATTATATGTAAAATATAGTATATAGCTTGTAATAATAAAAATACAAACATTAGCTGGACACAAATGACATCATTTTAGCTACTGAATAGAGTTTGATATTCTTCTTCTACCTTTAAACACCTCCTACATCGTAGTACCCTCCTACCAAGTCCAATTGCATCAGGTACACAAAATTTTAAGTTGTAATGCTTTAGGCTTAGCTAAGCGCAAAAATACAAATCAATGTCATAGATGTTGGCTGGTGCCTTCATCAAAATCTTCAAATACAATATTTCTGATATCGAAAAAGACTACCACGAAGCTCCATCAAAATTTTCCAAATATAGACCCAAAAACTCTTTAACATTAATAAAATTTTGTATATTTAAACATTGCAATCTCATTCTGAACTTTCCTCCTTCATTGAAGCATTTTTTAATAAATGTCACATCCTGTATTCTATTACCTTGTTGGATATTGTGCTGTCAGTTATAGTGGGATGCCTTCATCATCGGGACTCTCAGTGGATCTGTTGGCAAGACCGATATGTTTTCCTGCCAAAAGTAGATTTTAAAAAAATGCGCAGGTTTGATAACATGATTCTTTAGTGCTTTGCATCTGTAGGCATTATTTGTCATCACCCAGCCATGGTGTAATTGTTTTCTGGAAAGGATTGGCTATGATGCAAACTAGTTCATCAGTATCCTATTGTGTTGGGTTCCATTCGCTTAGTGTCCGGAAGCGAGCTTCATGGTTGATAATTTGCATTGTCTCGTTTGTAGCCATTTGTTGAGCATAATATAATACAGGGCAGTTGCTTTGCAGCACATAATTCCAGGGTGCATGCTGGCTTAAATGTGTTGGTGGCTACCTTTATATGTGGCATGGTGACGGTGGTTTTTATGCTTGCTTCGATTCATGTGGTTGGTTATTGAATGAAGAGTATATATTGATAGTGTATGGGGACACTAACAAATCAAGCGTAAGATGACTAGCTCATAGAACCATCTTTATGCTATCTAGATAGCCATAGTGACATGCAATATAAAGTTTGAAAAGTGCACGATATGACTTTGGATGAGATTGATATTAAATCATAATGGTAACACAACCACATCAATTATTGCACAAAACTGACCTTTACACTTATTAATATCATTTTCACGATTGAAGACAAACCATTTCCAACGTCCACATGAGTGGAAAAAACAAGTAGTCATCATGGGGATTGATTGATCTCGACAAATCCTTTTTTTTCTATCAATATTGATGAAAAGATTGGATGAGTTGATCTGGTGATGGCACACAAGCAATGGAGGGAGCTCAGAATGACGCCCTGCAATTGCATATATTCATACATCGATTGTTCTTCCCATAAAGATGTATTCTCGTGCTCAAATGGATAATGTATGTGGTTTCTAGTTCAAGAATAATGAATATGGTTTTACTGAACTTCTATTTTATTTTATTATGCCACAACCAACAATTAAAAAATACTCTAGTTCTAGAATAATCTAAATATTCAAAATGCTTATTGCATGATTTTGTTTGAATGTATCAACATTCTACTAACAAACGGAGATGCATCAAACATTATTTTTACTGGAATAATGTCATCCTGAGGTAGTTTATGAGGATGCAAGAAAAATATAATCTAGTTCTTCCCTCATTGTTCTAGTCAACGATGAATGTGTTATTTTTGAAGAAGGGACAAAAGAGGGGAGTAAGCCATCTACCCGACCGTTTGCATTTGGGCCCACTTAACTCCGTCCCACTTAACTCCGTCTATTGATAGATTACTCATTACTCAGTTATCTTTGAGTTATCTTTTTGTGACAGTGACACCAAGAACAACAGATTCTGCTTCTTTTCTTGCATTTTTATTGTAGATCAATTCTACAACAAAATATTATCACACTCATGAAAAATACTAATTTGACAAGTCAAATTAAATTTACAGACTGAACCGATCTAAACCTAATCTGAAATTCTGTTCTGAAAACTTGTAATTTGAAATTCAATTGTTATGGATTTGATAACTCCAATGTTCTGTGTGTATGCTAGTTTAAAACTTTAACCTCCCTAATCATTAAGGATAAAGAATCCAAGGTTTAAACCTGATGGGGTTCCATAAAACAAACAAAGGAATTGATTAATTGTTACAAGGAAGTTGGTAAAAAGTTCAAGTTTTAATCTTTCCAGTTATTTTTATGGAGTTGACTAAAATTATACAGTTCTAAAAATACATTTGCAATTTTCATAAAAATTCCAATCAAAACTTACAATGTTAAACTTGCACTTAAAAAACAAGAATTTCCATGGCTAAATTTATGGATGGATGAATTTTAGAAAACAGTTAGTATGAAAGTAAGTATTGAAATTGGTTGTTCTTGCTCTCACTGAGTAAGCTATCACTAGGATGGAGTTAGGTGAGCCCCGATGCAAATGGTCCTATATCTATAGATATAGCTTACTCTTTTATAGTTTACTCCCCAAAGAGGTAGCTTATTATTCCCTGCTTTGCAAGCCGTGAATAATGTAGTCGTCTAGGTTTTGGTATGTGTGTCATATCAATTAAGATTTAAACTTTTTCAAATAGGGAATAATGTAATCGGCTAGGTTTTGGTATATGTGCCACATCAATTATAATTTAAACTTTTTCATTTTGATATCTGATATTGTTGACACAACTCCAATTAACTGCCCTGCACTACGGTCCATGTTCTGCGAGGTTCATGTTCTGTGACACCTGCTCTCGATTGCACTGCAACTCATGCTCTTTGACGGGGACACTTGCTCGGAATCACTGGCACTTGTAGTGCATGGTTATCTTTGACACTTGCTTGGAATCAGTGGCACGTGTAGTGCACGGTTATCTTTGACACTTGCTTGGATTCTGGAATCACTGGCACAGTGGCATTTGTATTGCATGGTTGCTGCAATCTAGAAATGACGTTGCAGTTTGTCGTGGTGGTTCGCTCATGCACTATACCTGTAGTCAGGGATCAAATTTGAAGGGTAGGGTCCTATTTCACTTTGAAGGGTTGTGAGAAATTGAAACCCTTCAATGTTGACATGTAAAAATAAATCATTGTTTTCATTTGGAACTGTAAGTGTAGAACAAAATTTTATTTTTTTATTAAAAACAGTGTATAGGAAAAAATGACAATAAGAAGAAGAGGTAAACCATGCACTCTCCCAGTCCCTGGAGCATATAGTTTATTGAACTTAGATAAGGGACAGTTCTGCGGGGCCGGTGAAATACTTGGTTGTTAGGTGGTCGATAAAATAAGGCATTGGAATTTGGAAGGACCTTTGAATTGAGGATTGATTCAGCTTGATGGTGGCTCTATTGGTCAAATGTGATTGGGCCTACCTAAAAGAAAAACCCCAGAATGTAATACCTAATGCTTTCACAGAGAAACTTTTTTATTAACCCTAAATTCAGCAGTTATTTTTAGAATTGAATCATGTCCTCCCCACATGCTCAAATCAAAGGGATCAAACAAAGGCCCCAATTTTACCTGGATTATGGATAGTCCCTCCAATGTATATCGAGTTTATACCCCAATTCCACGTGATCAAACAAAATCCCCAATTTTATGTAGATTATGGATAGTCCCTCCAATCTATATCGAGTTTATCAGCCCTATCGAAAAGGTTAAGTATTAATTAGTCCACTATAAGGAAGAACTTTAAATTCTCCAACAAATATCACTACAAGTTGGGTGTCTAGTTTCTACCAAAGTCAACAAGGAAGACGAATCATAAACACATGTTTGGGAGGTTTGAGATAACGAGGATGTTGAAATCATGTTCTTTGCTAGATCATTGCACTCAGAGTCCCTCATCCATGAACGCCCATCGAGGGATTCCCTTGTTTAGATATATTGGTAGACAATTTGTAGTTCTTGTTTCCATTATTAGAAGGCTGACAGGAAAACGAAGGGGTTAGAGTCTACAACATTTATAGTGCCGGTTGTTAAATATTTTATCCTTTCAACTATTGGATTTCATTATGAAATTGGAACATTTCAAACACTTACAAATATTGTTCTTTCTTTCAACCTAATGTTTAAAATTCACGACAGATAAATAACATTAACAAATTTGGAACTCAAATACAAGGCTCTTTCTTCTTGCTCCTTCGCCCAAACGAAGTTGTGGTCCTAAACTGTGAAAAGTATACATTATTTTGGTTCTGATTTCATTTAAATAATGGGTTTTTTAAGGTTACATCTATTGAGTATTCGAGACTTAGTCTGGAGGAAACGCAATCGCATAATACATTACAAATTTCAAACAACATTTTGGAAGGAGAAATTTTTAACCCTTATATTTATAGAACCAGAAGGAACTCCAACAAGAAACACATTTAAATTTAATCCACATATAAAATGTTACACAAGTGTAAAATGCTATACATACCTTTAAATTCACGACAACCAAGTCGACGGCTTAGCTCTGTATAATCTTCTGGAGGAAATGGAAATTAGGGAGACACTGAAGCATAGAATTGGAGAGTTGAGAGTCTGAGTCCCGACCTCTGACTGTCCTATACTCGTAAACCCAAAATAATGTTTTTTCATAGACTTCACCAATCTCTTTAAGTTTGGGGAAGCTCAATCCATCCTACCCAACGTTCTACCTTTGCTTCTCTTGCTCCTACGTGTGAAAAAGGTGGAACCTTCGAGTTGCCCACCACAGAAGACAACGAGGAATTAGAGTGTGCAACTGTTTCCTTTTACAGAAAGACAATTGGAAGCAACCCCATCTCAATTCCACAATATCCTGATGCTCCTGAGTTGGTTTGCCTTTCCCGAGGTAGGCGAATGCATGTTTGTGTATTTCACATGATTCCAAAAAAAAAAACATTTTATAATTGCTTCTACATAACATAGATATATCTGTGGAGGTGAGGGAAAACTGGGTATTGTTTTACCAAGGTTTCTAGATACTTTCAGAGATCATTCTTCGTTATGAGGGTGTTCAGGGCGTAGATGAGAGAGCCCATGGGAGGAAGAAGAAGAAGAAGACGAGGATTCAAGTCAAAAGGTGAGGTGAGTGAGGAGGGGAGACGTAATAGTGATATTTGTAGGAGAAAACCACTGGTGCTATAATGATGGGAACGAGCCTCTATAAATCGTAGCCATTGTAGACATAGGAAACCCTCATAAACAGCTCG
Source organism: Pseudotsuga menziesii (assembly GCA_001517045.1). Lineage (NCBI taxonomy): Eukaryota > Viridiplantae > Streptophyta > Pinopsida > Pinales > Pinaceae > Pseudotsuga > Pseudotsuga menziesii. The sequence continues at coordinate 14,249 of LPNX010873144.1, read as the reverse complement.
GGTGCGAGAGTTACCGTGTAAGCATCCCAACAAATTAAGTTATGATAATATTCAGTTAGGCATATAGCAAATTCTTTCGTTTCTTTTAGAGATGACTATATGCATATTGTACAACCATTCTCTCTTGCTGGCCCTCCATTCCAGTTGCCTTTGTTTCTACTACCTAACCCCCTTTCCTCCGATGAGACAGGTAGACTAAGCAACCTAGGTGGACCGTGGGAGACTGGGAGTGTTGATTCAAATGATTCTAACCCCAGTAAATGAATGGAAATTGGAATAAATCCTAGAATCCTGAACGAACTAGTATAGGATATGATTCATGAGCACAAACAAAGGGCGACGTGCTGCTAGCCTACTACCAAAGATCCGTCATCCGAGTCTTGTGGTGGTCATAATAGAAGTTTCTAGCACTGGGTGAAACCCTGGTATGGAAACTTACATACCCTGCATTGGACCAGGTTAGGTTCAAATCTAGCAAAGATTGCTCAATGCATTGTAAATTGTAACTTGTAAGTTGTAACCCAAAAAACAACACCATTAGTTTTTCCTTATGGAACCTTCACAGTGGAGGGTTATCAAATCTATTCACCATCCATAGATATGACTCATATGAGTATTTAATTTCACATCATATACTCAAATACTCAAGTGACTTGTAAGTTGTGAGATCACATGATTTGGTGAACAATAAGATGACAGATGGAAAATCGAGTCGGTACGTGGCATCATCTCATACCAAGATTTAATGAAGTTGGTGAATGAGTAATGCATGTTAATGACATTAATGCTTTGAAAGTGAACATCGAATCGTGAGTCACAGTCCTGACTCACCGACTTGAACTTCACACTAGGCAGCCTAGTGGCCCACCGTGGTCCGTGTCTCCACTGGGACTGAGATCCTCACATCCATGATCCGACTATTCAAGGGAACCTGGGAAGACTCTGAGTCCTACCTCTCCCATAGTCCACTGAATCCATGGATAGACAAATTTCGTAGCTGCCCTTCTGTTGAAAATTTACTGAGGCTTACTCAATTTCATTACTGAAGTGTTGGAAATGAAACTAATTTTCTTTTGCATGGTAAAATTCTTTGTGGCCTTCTATGACATTTAAAATGGCCTTGGAAGGGTTCTGAAGGCTTCAAATTTGAAGCCTGCCTGCAGTCCTTTTCGTTCAGTTGCTCCATTTATGGTCATTCCAACTGTTTTTCCGCACCAACAACAGTTTTTTTATCATGACTGTGGTCTGCGCTTCAGCACCCTGAAACAATAGATTTTATGATGACTGTGATATGCCCTCAACCTTCAGTGAGGAACCTTCAGCGGTAAGAACACCCATTCAAGACTTCATTCATTGTAGGTTGAGTGCCAGCGATCTATTCACAACTTGACCTGGAGAGGTAAAATGAACACCATTATTTTTCACGAGGGACATTTCACCGGAGTGGATAGCCTGCACACTATTATATATCACGAGCAACTATGGGTATCTCAAGGTCATACCAAAAGTCTCCTGGCGTCTTTATTAAGTAGTTACTCGTTCTCTTCGGTGTTTCCAAATCCATATGATTTGGGTCTGTTATCATATATATATATATATATATATAATATTCATTATCATATTGGAATGGCCGTGAATTGTGTCATTGATGGCCGTGAATTGATCACCTAACCTGCAATGAAGGTCAGTAAAGAGCTCAACAATGTTAAGTGCCACCAGGAAGACCATTCTGCTAGCCTCTACGGGGTCTTCGGATGAAGAGTATAAAGTGCATGGAAAAGGTAATTGTCTATATGAGTACTCATCTTTTTAGTACTACATGGCGCTGAAAATTTATTTATAGGCTTTAATTTTATCATGTTATTATTCATCTTCCTAATACAATATACAAAATTCTGTATCAAAAACAAATAAGCAACTATTCATCCTCCTGATAAACATCGGTGTTGAGAGTTTCCAAAAAAATCTTCTCCATTATACAGAAAAAAGAGACGCTTTACCAACAACAACAATATCAGTATTTAAATAGCAGTATTGGAATCTAGTAATTTGACATCCTAGTAACGTTCTAGATATATTATATTATTGCTGATAGTTTTATTTAGCCATCTTTAACAATGGATGAGTTCAGAATTTGGAGTCCTAATTTTAAAAAATATTCAGAACACCATTGCTGTTCAGTGCCAAAAAGCTTTTATTTAGTTTAAAGTTAGTTATATTTGATTATTATTTGGGTAGATTTTTTTTTAACCAAATAGTTGACATTATTAATAGTTTAGAGTATTTTTTCAACTGTCTTTTGAAAACTTTACCGAGTTCATAATCAGAGCGCAAGAAAAGTAATATTATTTAAGTTCTCTTAGCTTTTATTTAGTTAAAAGTTAGTTATATTTGATTATTATTTGGGTAGACTTTTTTTTTTAACCAAAGAGTTAACGGTATTAATAGTTAAGAGTATGTTTTTCTTTTTAAAAAGTCATAGATTTAAATAGAATATTTACTTATATAAACTTACAATTGGTATCACAGTCCAGGTGTTGCAACACTTTGCGTCCTCTGGGCTTATCCACATATGAAATTAAAGACTTTAAAATCTTGTATACATTAACTAATAATTAAAAAATTAATCAGAATTAACCAATAAATAGATGATGGTGCCATAACCCATGCAACAAAACCTTCCAAACCATTTAGGAAATCAGAATTTCGTTTCCGGATAACTTTTAAATCTAGTATTAAATACAGCTAGAAACAAGACTGGATTAGAAAGGGCTTGGGAGGCCTTTGCTAGAAAATAGGAGTTAATTGATGACTTGCAAAATTATAGATGGTTACAACGAAATTAAATATAATCCCGAGTCCTGAAGGAAATTCCAACCAACAAGGAGATATAAATTCACCTTAACAAGGAGATAAAAATCCACCCCAACAGAAAGGGGAAATCTAGGTTAGCCTAAATGGCGAGCAACAAACTATCACACCTTCAGAATTACTAAAAAGTGTGCAAATTTTGAAAACGCAATCATATTGCAAAACTTGACTGAGATAAAATGAAACCCTACACAAGGCTTCTAGTAATGTGTTAGGAAAGCCTGATAAAGTGGAAAGTGATAAAAACCAGAAATGTGATTCTAAAATGCATGGATCTAACTCTTTTTCAGAGTAAAAAAGGTGTTATTTCAGACTAATTAAAGTGAAATAGTTTGATCAAAATAAATGATAAAAATATATTACTTTTATAGGTTAATCAACGTAAAACTAGCACACTTCAATCCTAACTCCACGTTTTATAATTTATTAAGCATATAAAGGGATTGAAAAATTGAGATGCATATTTTTTTTTAGCTTAAAAGATATAGAGTTTTGGATCTCCCCTGCTTTATAAGGATTATAACATTTATTTTAGAGCTGATAAAGTTTGAATAATTCATTGTTAGAACTAACCAGTGCATATCAAGGATAATAATATTCAATTCCAATTTTGCAAGTCATAATCCATTTGATTCAAAACTGTGTTGCAAACCCTTTTTTAGAGTGGAAATGTGTAATCTAATTTTTTATGGTTTTAGTTTATCTAATTTATCTTGCTTTATATATATATATGCAATTCTAAATAATTTAAATTTAGTTTAAATGGACAAATTATTTTTAATAATATTTTATTATTTTTTATAAAAGACATGTGTCAACTCTAGGATGAACACAACAAGAGTTACACATCCCTCCCCTCTTAGGCCCTCCTAAGCTATAGAATGCATCTCTTCCATGCAAAAATTAATTTATAATACATTTATAAATTCAATTACAAACTTAATTCAATTTGAAGGAAATATGTAGCTTTGCTACTTATCCACTTGTTTCATTTACAAAATACAAAAGAGTTAGCTTATTTCATTTATAGTGATTTTGAGAATAAGCTATTACTAAAAGGATAACTGATAGGAACATCCTTTCCAATCTACCTAACATGCTTTAGGATATTACACGTACCTTGAAGAAAAATGTCACTTTCTTTAATAGTACCCATCATGTTCGTTTCTTACCTTAGATTCATCAATTCGAGGTATGATTTGAGGTATAATAAGGTAATTGAGTGGCTACTAGATACCTATAGAGACCATCAAAGTCGGGATTGGATCATTCTTTTTTGTGTTATCTTAACTCGATCATTTTGAAGACATGTCCAATTTCAATATATATAGTGGGATCAAGGCTTTAAATGATATGTGTTTCTAACTAGTTGGAGTTTGGCCAAAATAAGAAGAAAAAGTGAGATTTTGGCAAAAATAAGAAGAAAAAGTGCAAAACGTTTAGAGTTTAGTTTATTCTTTTTTTTTATGTTTTTAAGTACTTCCTTCACTTCATATAAAATAGAAAATTCACTCGATATAAAATAGAAAATTTTAATTTCAGTGTCGTATCAACAAATTACTTATAAATTGTTTATAGTGTAATTTTTTTTTGAAACATTGGAACTTTGAATAAATTAATGAATTTATAAATTGTTTATAAAGTGTATTTTTTTTTGTGAAACATTGGAACTTTGAATAAATTAATGAATATATGGACCATTATGAAACTACATCGAGAAAATGGAGAGTTTAGTGATTTTGATTAAGGAAAATTTTGCTCAATTCAATATTTTAGTGGTAATTGAGATTGAGATATCTCTATGGTTTATGGATCCTTCTTCGTGCAACGTGGTTCACAACCTCGAGAATATGAATACTAATTTTAAGGGGCCCACCCGAAGGGGAATCACCCTATCGACTACAGTTTTGGGAGGGTTACAATACTAATTTTAAGGGGCCCACCCAAAGGGGAATCACCCTATCGACTACAGTTTTGGGAACCTAACCTTGAAGGACCCAGAGAGTTGGATTTATGAGGATTGAACCTCCGACCTCAATATCAAATAGTCTTTGGATTCAGACTCTAACCAACTAAGCTACCCATTGGGGCTTTGTGTGATTCCTTATTAAATGGAATAATTTTAAAATAATAGCGACATATCTCTTGAAGGGTTGTCATTTTTTTTTGCATTAATATGATTACTACTACATAGATTATCTAGGTCTAAAGCTAATGAACTCTATCTAGTGGCATCACAAACCTTACATGAGTTTTCTATGGTGTGCTTGAATTTGGTATTTAATTGCAAATGGGAGAAGTATCCATTGTGTATCCATTGTTGTTTTATTATTGCTTGTATTTAGTTTCACGAGGATTGTGTTATTGACGATGATTACAAATCCACGAGCATCAAATATTTTTGTGGCTTAATTGTATAGAAAATATTTTATGGGCATGTTTGAAAAATCCATTGTAGATATAAGTCGGGAAGTATTCATACTTAAGCTAGAAATGGAAGGTTGACAGATGTTGTTGCTATTTCTTAGACATATATTGGATTAAGAGATGGTGTGTGTACAATTGGAGAGAAAGCATTGAAATGTTTACTGAATTTAAATATAACTTTTAAAAGGGAAGAGATTAAACCAAATCTGAAACCTTGATGAGGAAATGGAAGATAGGATACACATGCACTGCGAATTCTACACACATAGAGACACAAAGGTACCACTTTAATACAAACTTTTTAATGTTTGTCTTAATACACTATGTGTCACATCTATATAATTCTACATCATGAGAGATCGATCTTGATGAGGAAATGGAAGATAGGATACACATGCAACTACGAATTCTACACACGTAGAGACACAAAGGTACCACTCTAATACAAACTTTTTAATGTTTGTCTTAATACACTATGTGTCACATCTATATAATTCTACATCATGAGAGATCGATCCTTCTCAAGATACTTCTGCATCATCTAATCAGTCTATTCAATCCTTACAAGTTCACAACTAGTGCAATAACTTCTGAGCTACTAGATTTGACATTAATGGAGGGAGGAATGAAATGTACCTATCAACACTCGCCCTTAATTCCTACCATAGTATGTTACAACTCTTTCAAAGTTAATTTGTTTTAACAATGCCTCTATTGGATTACCAAACAAATATTTAGCCACACTTTTTAATTCAATTTCTTGCTAGTCTATTGTCATCTAGGCTTAGAAAATGAATCACAAAAGAAAACTTTAATTTTAACCTTGTTTTTCTTCTCGGGACTCCACACTTTGTATTCACTCATACTTCTAATATTCTTGATATCCATCTTCACTCCTGGTTTTTCCTCAATATATTTTCAAGTTCTTTAGAATTGTTGTCCATGTCATCTTCTTCAATTTTTTCCTCAATATCTTTTCAAGTTCTTTAGAATTGTTGTCCATGTCATATTCTTCAATTTCTGGAGTTGTGGCACTAACATATGCTTCAACGTCAGATTCAACAATATTATCTTTAATACTTGCACATTTATGAGCAAAAAAATAAAGTATTTGTCTCATCATCAATTTGAACAATGACATTCTACCATATCATCATTAGCTAATAATAATGCCTCATTTCTTTGAGGCTCCACTTCCCAAACAGTTCGTCGAAGGGTTCTTTATTAAGTTCTACCTACTAAAAAATCTGCATATATGTTTCAAGTTTAGCTACAATCTTCTATTCCTCAACATACTAGGATTTTCAAGCCAATCATCAAGAAATCTTATTTCATCTTCAAAGTTTACTAACAGTGTGACTCAGTGATCTTCCTCCTTTTCTTTAGCTATTGTTGGTTGATTATTTCTCTCAACACCTACAAACTCGGAAGTATTTGTTAGACTTTTAAAGAAATTATTTTCCTTTTGTGTTTTTTTCATTTTTCTCTACTTTCTCTTCTTATTCTTCTTCTACATACCCTGAGAAAACTTAGCATATAATTCAACAATGATTCTTTTTTTTCTTCTTAAATTTCTTGTGCTTCAGTTGTTACTTAAAAATTCTTTACTACCATTGCTAGGTCTTCTTCAACTACAACTTCCAATTGGTTTATGGTGCAAAACAAGATTCCTCCATTCAACAAATCATCGATATCTTTCTTCTTTTTCATAAGAAGTGGTAATTCTTTTGTTGAACAATCTTCTTCATCATACAAGCTTTTAGTTGATTCAACAATTTTTGTTTCATGTTCTTCAGTACATGCTTTTGCTTATATAGCAGGTTTTTAAACTTCATCATCAACAAATCAACACATGTGTAAGGTTCACAAAATTTCCCACCTAGTGTTTCTATTATTGTAATGGAAGTTTCATCTTCATTATAGCTTAACTAGCCGCCGATTTAGGAGTCTGTTAGGAGAGTTGATTGCCGATTTAAAAGTTCATAGTAGACTGTTAGCCGTCGCGGAGTCTGTTAGCATAAATACAGGAGACGTGGAGGAGATACGTAGTGGTGGAGGAGATACCTGTCATAAACATAATAATAGGTTTGATATGCACCAAGGAAATCAATTTTGAAAACCTTGCTGAAGTAGTTGGAAAAAAATTGGAAGTGGTCTGTTTCGGCTCTTTGTGTGACTCTTTCACTTTCGAATTTTTCAGTTTTGATTCTTGTTTCACCGTTTCACCATTCCTGTGCGGTCTTGGAGTAAGAAAAGGATTCAAAAGTGCGGTCTTGGAGCAAGAAAACAATTCGCATGTGAATTAAAGGTAACTCTCATCAATGTCTTCAATATGTGTAAGGATTCTGTCAGATTTGTGTCCAAATTTTAAAATTGAGCTGCTACTTCTGAGTCGCTTCAATCTTTCTCAGTAACTTGTGTACGAAGTTCAAAACCTGCTAACTACGTATGCTGCAAGATATAACTTTGTATATTGACTTTCTGTTGTAATTTTTCTGTGTCCATACTCTTATATATAACCACAAACACGTCACAATCTTTTCCAAGCCTTCTATTGTTTAAGAGCAAATAATTGTTTTGCAATATATCACACAGTTTACTTGCATATTCTGGATAAGCTTTCTTTCTTTGTTTAGGAAGACTCACATTTTTGTATTCAATGCGATCGTAACTTCGCCTTGGGCGAATTGGGCATTATGTTATAAATTCAGGTCCATCGGACCACCCTGTGTGGAATTGGCGCACTGCATACCTGCAAATACAAGTATGGTATGAATATCTATTAACATGTGCTGAACCCTGGAATATTATATGCCGCTATGTCATTTACCCAAACTCATGAAATGCATTCGTCTCAATATGATATACTCAGTTCGAGACGTATCAATGAATTGTAGCGTTATATTGCACGTGGTTGTTGTTTAACAGGGTACTGTTGAAAGGTTCATGCGTGGAGTTACAGGTGTCCCCTCCTATCCTGCAATTAAAATGATAAATGGTTAAAACTCAATTTAGTTATGACAACGAGAGTGGGTAGGGATCAAGAATATATTCTTCTATGGTGTGTAGCCTTCGGAGCTAAGGTCGGAAAATGGGAGGTATGCTCTAGACCTATGGAATATGATGAAAATGAGAAAGTTTTGGACCCTCAAACCAAACAAGAAAACCCACGATTTGAGAATGAAACCGTTGAAAAATGGAGAACCTCTCTTTCTCAGGTTGCTAAGATTGCTGAGAGAAGTGGTTTTGATTTGGCAGAATATGATGGGTGAGACCTCTACCTCCAACTTTCAATTCCTGTGGTCATTCTAGCCTTTATTAATTTGTGAATATTCTGAGCAGAAATGTATTATGAATATTATGAAATTTAACTAATTTGTGGTATTAATTAAATTGAGGTGTTTCTTACTGGAAATCTTATTATGTTTATTATTCAGCGACGAGGGACAACTTGTCGATCAAGTGGTGAAATGGGTATTATTAGAAGAGGTGAAAATAGTTAGGGATAGAGCTATGTCAACAGCATAGACGATGTAGAGAAAATTTGTTTTGATTCAAAAGATTGTAAACGGTTTGAGTGTTTAAAGATTGCCAATTCAGAAGACAGAGGGACTATGGCTGCCTTTTCTTCTATAGCTCTGTTTTGGAAAAATAGACCAAATGTATAGAGAGAAGTTATAAATCCTCGTTGTAATATAAAATAATTTATTTTGCCGAGGGTTAGTTTTAGCTTTAGATTCCAGATCCTATTTATGCCAGGTTTGAACATGAGTCTTATGATGATAGTACTTACTGGATAAAACTTTTACTTTTTATTATTTGCCATTTCTATCTCCTAGCAATGCCTACTTTTTATTTGGATAATATCTGAGTGTTTGTAGATAACTTTTACATATTTCTAATGTCATTACATTTTTGCTTAATTTACTACATCATTACTTTTCTTAAAGTTTTGAAACATGAGACTTTTATAATGTAAATTTACAATTTATAACATTATTATAAAACTGATGTATGTTAATTCTGGTGTCGCTATTGTTATTAAAGAAATATAAATTTTGGTCACAATACTTAACGACAAGGTTCTTGGTCTATTAGGTACTGGGCTGCTTCCTGGAATAACCTAAAGGGTTGCAATTCTTTTCTTGGCTATAAATCTACTGAACTTTATGAATATAAAGCAGAATTTTAGCTTTATGTTTTCTCCAATTGGATTCCTGGGATAGGGTTGGAATTTATTTCTTTCTTAGAAATCTATTGCATATGGATATGGAAAGCAAAATTTTAGCTTTCTGCTTTCTTCAAATGTATTGGAATTTACATGGCCTGTGAGACCCACAGGCGACAACAAAACCAGAACCTGGAAGCCTGAGAAGGGGAGATTAAAAATGATGTATGTTAATTTCAAATTAGTATGAGAGATGTTCTCATATAATTTAATTAAATGTAAGTATGTAACAACATATTGTCTACAAAGGGCAAGGAAAACTGTATTAAAACCTAATATTTATTAGATTTGTTTAATATAATTAATGAATACCGTAGTAGTAATTCTTATCATTTGAATTAAAATAAATAATATTAAATTATTGGTATTATCATAAGCATTAAGCATTGAAATAATAAATTATAAATGTTATAATTTATATTAAATAAATAAATAAAAATATTTATAATGATTCATTATAAATATTAAGTATATTAATCACAAATTTATTTCTAATGAACTTAATGATCTCTACAATCAAACATATGTTACGAATTTTCTTCATAAAGTCTAATTAAAATAAATTTGAAAGGTGTACTTAGCATAATTGTTATTAGACTTGATTTTTATAATTCATTGTTTTATTAATAGCATGGTTAGGTGTTGGATTATTCATATAAGAGCATGGTATGATAAACCAAGTTTTTGGTGTACCGAGTGAAAATACTCAAAAGATAGAAAACTAAATTATATATGATTCCCACTCTTGTAAAGACTATATATTATTATATAGATCTTGGTCTTATACTTTTGATTATCATTTTCTTTTGTTTAAGTGGTTAACAGTTGTAGAGCTCAAGAATTACTTTTGTTTACCTACTACTTTTGTTTACCTCTGTAATTCTACAACAAAATGTGTTTTTCAAATAGTCAGTTAAATTAAAGCTCAAGCATAATAGAAAATGCTAAATTCCACATATAAAATCTTGGATTTAATTTCTTTTTAATAAATTAAAATACTTTTTCATGTTAATGAAAAAAAAAACCCAAAACAACTCACCTTTATATTATTGCCTAAGTATGTGTGTGGCATCGATTATTTCATGAGGTATGGAGAGACTTATGAAATGTTTACAATGAACATTTTCATTGAGGATAAATTATTCTAGGTTTTGAATAATTTGGATTATTTAGTAATGTAAGACATAACTTAATTCAAGTTAAGTGACATTTTTTCATGTTCAATTGTAGCTTGTATATAAAGTTGAAATATTAGACAAATTATGGAAAAATG
>LPNX010873088.1:512370-602569 GCA_001517045.1 Pseudotsuga menziesii | reverse complement strand
ATGATCCCCTTACAGGATGGAACTAAGCTTGAAGATCCAATGAAAATCGTGTTGGTTTCCAATCATCATCGTGGATCATTGTTCTCCAAATCTCCAATAGAAGACGAAATAGCATCGACTGATCTTCTATCAAACATTCCCAAAGTAATCTCGAAACCCGACAACACTGCAATTTTGTCCACAACACTCCCTAGCCGATATATAAAGATGAGTGGGTTAATGGATAGCAAACTCAAAATAGGATTTGCCCTATTCATAACATCTCCCCTCAATCTGAACAGGAGGGCTTGGAGTAAAAGCATTATTGCACAACTTACCCCCTTAATGTTGAACATGGGCCACCAGTTTCCAGTTTGCAGGCTTAGAAAATCAACAACATCGATAAAGCTTTCAATGCATCACAACCTTTTGAAACAGAGTATGCATCACAAGGGCGCTTGCTCAGCATCCATAGCTTCTCCCATTACCAGCAGAACTGCCATTCATGAGAAAACCCTCAACTCGGGAAGCTCCGGCATCTACATAACCATCCTCTTTGGCTTCATTATCTTTGATGGCCCCTGTTCCATATTCTAGGTAGTCAAGTGTTACATCTTCAACAGTACTAGCAGTATGATCGTCAATGTGAGAGCAAATTCACGCTCATTTTTTCCCTCAATGAAATCCAAACTCTTGACCCCATTTGCATCCTCTAGAATGGCAGCTTTTGCAGAGTTTTAAGACGATGAAGACATGGCTAGGTATTCAATCGCAAAGAACTCAAATTAGTTTGTGGGTAGTGAGGAAAATGGGTTCAGGGAGCTCAAGGAATGAAGGCTTGAAAACCAGAGGGATAGAGGGAAAGGTTGACATCATGATTTTTGCGAGAAAGTTGTGGAGGGAAGGGTAAATTATTTCAAAGAAAAAAGTAAAACCCAAAGGCGGGAAGCTGCAAAGTGAAATATCCACCAAAATGTAATGTAATGGTTAGTTTGTGTTGTCTTGTTTGTGTAGTTTATTTGCTTCGATTTGAAAATTTATGTGGTCATAATGCTTGCAAATATATATTTTTCATTTCTAGGTTTTTTTCTTGTTGTTTGACAACAAAAGGATTCCAATAAATTTTAATGTCAAAAAAATAATGTCCTATAATCGTGTGCAATTGTGGAGGTAGGAAATTCATCATGAAAGAGCTTATTGAAGCAACACCTCCTTTAACTCCACAAGTCTAAAAAATGAGAAGCATGATCATCCGTAAGCTTATGACTTTACTCATGGCTATATTTAGATATTTATTGAATTCGTGGTATCCCCTTTGAACTAGTTAAACTTTTCCATAAATAGATAAATAAAAAATTATAATAGATATTAAAACCTAAGCTCTTCATGTGATTTAAACTTGTTATGGCTAGATTATATACTACCTGGATTCTTATCACCACTACACAAAATAACTATCACAATTTTCATTTTCTATGCCAAAAAGATAGCCTTCATACTAATTATTTCCCAATAACTAACTAAAATCATGTATATACCTTTACATTTGGGTAACACTAACCAAAAGAGGACATTGATCACCAATATGACCACATTACTTCGAGATGAATGGAGCTACCTAAGTGTGGTTTGTGGGTTGTGGAGAATCTAAATCGTCCTTTCGAACTTGTTGACTTGGTGCTTCCGCTGAATGTACATTGGTAATAATGTGAGATTTGGGAACACTATTATTAATAAAGCATTGTCTTGATATTATTTATGCTTCGTTTGAGATCGAGTCAAGCTTCTTCACCTCTCGCTAGGAAAATTGACTTTTACGTCCTAGTGTTTGGTGAATGAAGTTCCTCAATTATCTAAACATGAAGAGCACCATCATATTTGTGGTTTTCCTCAATATGTTGTTGTATGATTTGACCAAGAATTGCAATTCCTACCCCCTATCTTCCAGGCGTGGATACAGCGACGGCTAGGAGTCCAGGCGTGGATACATCGATGGCTAAGAGTCCAGGCATGGATACAGCGACGGCTAGGCGTGGATACAGCGATGCCTCGTTCCTGTTACATCGGATTTTACACCAAAAAGTAAGAAACGTGGAAAACCTCCGTGGAAAAATCCGCGCTTTTGTACTAGTGGGCCAAATGTCAAAAATAAAAAATTGGGGAATCCTAAATCGGAACATAGGGTGCTCCTTATTAAAAAACACAGGACATAGGATTTCGGGAAAAAACACAGGATATAGGATTTTGGGAATCCGACATGTCGAAAAATAGGAAATCAAAACAACATAGAGCGACAAATATATTCATCCTCAAAATGTAATTTCGACTCTCCCAAGCTAACTCAAGCTAAGTCAGAAAAGTTCAATTGCGGAAAAAATTAATATCGAAACATTTGTCGGAATATTATAAATTCTATAGCCTATATCTTCGGAAATAAGAACATCGATTTGTCCCTATTTCAACACAGGATTTCTTCGTTTGTTGCAAAATCACAATTTGGAACATAGCATCTTCCTTATTGCAAAACATAGAACATAGATTTCTGATTCCAAAATGTCGAAAAATTGCAATAGGAACATGGACTTGTATTTTTAAACATGATATGAAATGCTTTGCTCCTTCTGATAGATGCAGATTTGTCTACACTCAAATCCCCCAACTCATCATCTTCCCCCCAGGCTCTTTTCATCATTAACTCTTTTAGACTACTAATACATTCTTTAGACTTGGAACTTTATCATTATCATTTTTTATAGATAACTTTTGTCTCAATGCGCGAATCCCAAATTGGAATATTTGGACTTTTCTAAATGTCAGAAATCGGAAACGAGGATCTTGCGGAATTTAAAATGGGAAATCAAAACTCCAAAAGAAGAAATGGTAGCACATGGTGTTTCTTAATGAAAACATATGACATAGGATTTTTGGACTTGAACTTGTGCTTAGCGTTCGATGTCGAAAATCGATACATGCGCACTTATTTATTTGAACAAATGCTAAATGTCGAAAATCCAAAACGAGGATCCAGTGGGAATTTAAAATCAGAAATTGAAACTTTAATATTCACATTTAACATTTTGTTCTTTTCAACTTTCGATAATATTGCTCTTTAAAAATTTATTTTTGAAAACTTTCCAAACAACGAAAACATATTTTACATTGTTAACATCTGTTCCATTATTTCCATATGCATTGAAATACTTTATTTAAGGGAAGTTATAATTTAAAATTTAAAATTTTTGAAATACTTTAAAATTTCCCAACAAGGAACACCATATTTTCTAATTTTATGACATTTCGAATTACAGAATCCTATGTCCTATGTCTTCGCCATAACCAACATTTCAAATTCCCACAATATTACGTGTGAAAATAACAAACATGTTATGTCCCCATTTCCGATTTTTCAACATATACAAATATCCTGTGTTGAAATACAATTCCCAATTTCCGCTTTCACAAATCTTGATCTCGAAACATCTTTAAACTTGATATTTATTAACATAAATAATTTAAAAAGTATAGTTAAATAAATTTCATATACCCAAATGAATGACATGCAAGGATAGATGATTAACTTTAACTTTAGCTAATTCTGATCAAGTGAAAATAGTGGTCTAACATGTGCCACAATCTCAGGAAATCTTAGCATTTCCAGCTTCCTGCTTTCCGAGTAACATTTGTATATAACATTAAAAAAAAATGCAAATATTTAAATAATTATTGTATGTAACATTAAAAAAAAGAAAATGCAAATGTTTAAGTAATATTTGTATATAACATTAAAAAAACATTAACTTTTCTCTTGTGTGACAATCTCCGGAAATCTTAGCTTTTCCAACTTCCGTATTTCTGAGTAACATTTGTATATAACATTAAAGAAATCATACAGTTGAGGTTTTTCCGAGATCTCCAATATCGAAAAACCGTTTCAATACATGCCCCTTCTGACTTAAGATCGTAAATAGGTGTTCAATTAGTTTTTTCAAAAGCATGCTCTTTCCTTTAGAAGGTAAAAGCAAATGAATACTAATTTTTACGGGTTTATATCCAACGAGCTAAGAACCTTTATGACATATTAGTTTAAAATAGTGGTGAGCAGATATCTTGGCATGTTCTTGAATATTTCGAATGCAGAACAAAGTAAAAATATATTATTGAATTTATTAGATAAAGAAATCATCTAAGACAAAAAAATAATATGTCGCTGCAAGTTAATAGTGATAGTAGAGATCACATTGATCACATTAACTGACTGTGTCAAAATCTTGTCAGGTCGTCCATGAAAATGCGAAAACTAAAAAAATATTATTTGCAAACAAAAAATAACCCCTAAAAATTACTATTTCTTTGGCTTTTATCTTCTCCACAAAAAAGCATGTTTTTGAAAAAATAAACCAAGTTTACAGAGGAAATGTCCGCCAAATTTACATGCAGACAGATAAAAAATGACGAAGATAAAATTTAAAATAGTCATAAACTTAGCCGAGAAATAACATATGCGAAACATATACAAATAGTTAAAGTAATAATATTCACATTTTTGTTAAAATAATTTGTTGCCTTTGCGGTTCTGATTCTTGATCTTTCGGATATTGCAAACTCGAAACATATGTCCTTCAGTATTCCTATTTACTATATATATATATCTGTCATCATATATATAGATATTCGTATTTGGGATGAATGCCATCTGTATATAATTCCTGTATCTCTTGGACAATGAGAAAAATCACTTAAACGTATTGAAATATATTAACGTCATAAGAATGCCATTTCTCTCTGGCATAACAACATCATATTAATCGCACAACTAACTGTCACCATCAATTATTATCTTAACGTCATAAGAGCGCTGCCAATTTCTGTTAGAATGTCATTATATTAATCACAGAAGTGACTATCACTCTGAGTTTTTATGAGCATCGTGTCATCTCATACTGTTTAAAGTCCACATTTGTCACATCATCCATCCATTAAGCAGCAAAAATCAAATATTTTCGCATCACAGATCACATTAATCCCAAGTTATAGTTTTTATTTGCACAAAAATTGTAGCCATCAAAGTCATTATTTCCCCTCTCATGGATGCCGAAGAAAAAAATCACATCATGGTGATATCAAAGCCCAATGGCAATAAATGGGAAGATAACTTGAGAGTGCTACTTCCAACCAAGGGCTTATAGTGTCTAAACGGACATGGGATTGGTGAAGATTAAGAATTGCCTTCTAATTCTCTACTCACCGCCACTTACATAAGGGGTATCATTATTTATTTACCCTTTTTCTTAATTGTTTTCCATTATCATGAGTAATGAAATTGCAACAAATTTATTTCTGATTTCCAATTTCCGATATTCATATTTGGGATTCTAGTTACATATTCCAAGTCAACCTTTCGAAAAATTTGTCATTTGAGATAAATCGCCAATGCTGGCAAGCTCAGCTCCTTGAATCTGACAATCCTCTCCCAAAAGTGTTATGTCAATACTGTAGTATTACATGTAACGGAGTCCAATGGTTCGCCTAATAGTTTCGAAACACCCCAGTTTCGTATCATGAATGTAAATGAAACTAAAATGACAATTCCAAGAAGATCAACCATTCTACCTTTGTCGGC
Source organism: Pseudotsuga menziesii (assembly GCA_001517045.1). Lineage (NCBI taxonomy): Eukaryota > Viridiplantae > Streptophyta > Pinopsida > Pinales > Pinaceae > Pseudotsuga > Pseudotsuga menziesii. Next base: position 596,970 of record LPNX010873088.1, on the reverse strand, counting down.
AGAGTTGAGGTGGTGAATATGGCGTTCTGTAAGGGGGAAGGAATTGACGGTGGTTTCAAGTGGAAGTACATAGCAAGGTGGGATAGGGGCAGTGGCCTGGTCTAAAGACATGAATTTCTGGTCCTGGGATGGAGGATCCCGTTGACTGGGGGACTTTGGCCACTGTTCAAAGCACATATATGGAAATTTAGAAGGATAAGGGGAAAAGGACAAACTCTGATTTCCAATTAGGGAAGTCAAGAGAAGGCACAAGTGAAACAATTAAAGAAAGATTGGAAAAGGAAGGGAATCAAAGAATGGGGCAATGTTTACCCAAATCGAAGACTATTCCCAAGTTACAAATCAAATCGACCAAAATCAGAGAAGATATCAATTATACGAAGGAGCGAGCTCTCATAGGGAAGTTTGTAGGGATATGGCCTTTTGAGAAGACCCTCACATGGTGGATTAATACCACATGGAAGCCTCAAGGCCACTATGACCTTCAACTTGGAGCAAAAGTATTCTTCACTATAATCTTCTTTAATGAGGAGGACGGAATCAGAATCTTTGAAAGTGGACCATATTTCTATAACTCAGTGGGTCTGTTCTTGAGACCATGGAAAGAAAGATTTAATCCAGACAACAAGAACATTACAATTGCATTGGTCTGGATTACAATGTATTCCCTCCCTACAAAATATTGGTCAGAATACATCCTAACAGAGATTGGGAATCTGCCAGGGAATTTTGTATAAGTATCAGAACAGACTCGACAAAGAAGATACACTTCCTATGCAAGGATATGTATATATCTTGATATCTCAAAAGATATCCTAGATGGTATAGATTTAACATGGGAAGATGAAGACTGGTTCCAAGTAATAGACTATGAACAACTCTATTTAGATGCAGGAGATGTCATGAACATGGACATCTATTTAGAGATTGTCCATAGAGAAAGAAACCGGGGGAACGAAGGAGCAAGAAAATCAAGAAGCGGGGGGATTCACCAGGGTCCAAAACAAGAAAAGAGCAACCAAGAAATCCTATGGCCCTGAAATCTTCAAGAAAGTTCAAACGCAAAACAGGTATGAATTTCTCCAAGAACCTCAAGAAGTAAGTAATCCTGTCAATCTGATCAACAACCAGACTTAGTCCGAGAAGACACGCGAAGTGAATGCATCTAATTTTAGTGCTCTAATTGATACTCCCAAGCTATCCCAAGAAAAAGATCCTAAAACCAAACTCCAGATCCAAGAAGAATATTAGGAAGTAAAGGAAGACACCAGCAAGACTCGGGAGGCAGGAGAGGAAGAAATGGAGATAGGAGATCTAGATCTGGTAGGGCTAGAGACAGCTTGCTCCAAGATGGCCCCTGAAAGGATTGTTCCTCAACAAGTCACATTGTTGGAGAACGCAATAATTAAATCCAAAGCAATGAAATATCTGGGGGTATCGACGGAATCACTAAAAGACTCGGAGGGGAAGAAAAAAGAAAAGAAAGAAACCCGAGGCAGGTATAGTAATGTGCAAAGAATTCAAATGATTGGAGCCCAACTGGTGGCTTCAGGGCAGTATCCAACCATAGATGCAACCCTATCCCCCACAAATAAATAGGTTTCCAATGTTGATCACATCCTGGAACATTAGAGGCTGTAGAAGTACCTTGAAGACTTATCTTGTAAGGAGAAAGATTGAGCTGGAGAAGCCAGGAGTGGTGTTTCTACAGGAAACAAAATGCTTGGAGACAGACTTAAAAAGTATAGGGGGGAAAGCGTGGAAAGGATGTGAAATAGTAGCAGTATATGCTAATACGGTGGCTGGAGGTATTTGCATTCTATGGAATCCAAAGGAGGTCTCTCTCTAGAACTTCTTGGCAAGTCAGTATTCTCTATCTGCTTCATCATAGGGACATACAATATGGGTTTCTTGACCAATGTGTATGATCCTCCCAAGGCGGAGCATAAAATACAATCTCTAGACTCTCTAAGGATGATAAACACCTTGGCGGAAGGAAAACCCTGGATTATAGGAGGAGAATTCAACCTTATTAGGAGTCTCAAGGAAAAAAAGGGGGGTTCCGACAACTAAACCCCATAAATGAAACTTTCAATGAAGTGATTGATAACCTTAACCTGGTTGATGTTAGAACAAATAACAACAACTTTACCTGGAACAATAAAAGAATGGGAGACAGAGGCATAGCATGCCCGCTTGATTGCTTTTTGGTGACAGAGTCAATAATAATGAATGGGGGAGAATTGAAAGCGTCCTTCCTTCCTTCAGCTGGCTCAGATCATTGGCCCATTAAGCTGGAATGGGAAAATGTGGGTGCTAACCTTCGTAGACCCTTTCACTTCGAGAAGTTCTGGCTGCTTCAACTAGACTTTCAAGAAAAATTAAAAGAATAGTGGGAAGGAATCCCAACCATTAGAGGAAATAAGATGTACCAGTTCCAACAAAAGTTAAAAATCCTCAAAACAAACATAAAAAAATGGAACAAAGAGTATTTTGGTAATATTTTCCTGGAGAAAGTGGAGCTTGACTGTAAAATCAAAGAAGTTCAAATTCTAGGCATGTAGTCTGGTTTCTCGTTGGAGACCAGAGAGAAGGGATGCCTTTTTCTCCAGGAATTTAGCCAACGTGAACATCAGGAAGGGATATATTGGAGCCAAAAAGCTTGAGTGAAATGGCTCCAGAAAGGAGAAAGAAACACCAATTTCTTTCATAAATTGGCAATAAATCATCGACAAAGAAATCGACTGACAAGATCGCAAACTCAAGAAGGCCCAATTGCTGAATCCTAGGAAGATCTAGAGTAAACTGTAAATTCCTTTTTCTCTAACCTCCTAGAGGAACCAAACGAAGATCGAGAAACCTCTCAGAGAGAAGTCCTGAGGCATATTCCCCAGGTAATCATGGAAGAACACAATCTTCTCCTAATGAAACCTATAGAGATGGAGGAAGTCGAGGAAGCAGTCAAGTAGATGGCGAAAGATAAAGCTCCTCGACTTGACGGATTTACTACGAATTTTTTCCATGCGTGTTGGGACTGGCTGAAAGAGGAAGTATGGGCACTGGCTGAGGACTCCAGAAAATCGGGCAATATCTTAAAAGCACTAAATGAAACTTTCCTTACCCTTATACCCAAAGAGTATGGAATTGAAGACCGATGGAAGTTAAGACTGATAGCTCTTTGCAATGTCATTTACAAAATTATTTCCAAAACCATTGTCAACAGACTCCGCCCTTTGTTTCCCTTCATCATCTCTCCAGAGCAAGTGGGGTTTGTTGAAGGTAGACAAATATTGGATGGCATCACCCTCATTAACGAAAAAATTCATTCGGTGAAAATCAGGAAAATTCCAGGTATGCTTCTGAAATTAGACTTGTCCAAAGATTATGACAAACTAAACTGGGAATTTTTAGCAGGTATGCTCAGGGCGTTTGGGTTCTCAGATCAATGGACTAGATGGGTCATGAATTTGGTATCTTCAACCTTCTTCTCTTTTTTGGTTAATGGATCTCCTGCTTCACCCTACCAAAGTTCTCGTGGTATCAAACAATGAGACCCATTATCCCCCTTTTTGTTCATTATAGCAGTGGAAGGTTTGGGCAGAATGGTCAAGAACCTTTGAATGGAAAACAAGATTAGAGGTTTGAAAAATCACAGAGGATTTGGAACCGCAAACTCACCAACAGTTTGTTGATGACACCATGATCATGGGGCCATCAACGGTTAAAGAAGCCCGTGAAATCAAGGAGGGGTTGGACACCTTTTTGGAGTCTAGTGACTGGAAATCAATAAGACAAAATATCAAGTGTAGTTCTTTAATACCCCAAAAATAATGAGAAGGAATATTTTGAGAATTTTGGGCTTCTAGGAGGGAGGGCATCCTTCCAAATACTTAGGAGCTCCTTTGGCATAATCGACCATCAGACAAGTCTCGTGGAAGGACCCTTTGGACAAGCTCAAACAGAAACTCAGCATATGGACTTTCAGAGCCCTAAATTTCCCAAGTAGACTCATTTTGGTGAAGTTTGTCCTACAGGCAATGCCACTGTACCTGTTATCAGTTCTGGAAGCCCCAACATTGGTGATTAAGAAAATAAGGAATATACAAAGGAACTTTCTCTGGGGAGGGGATAACTTCCATAGGAAGTGGGCCTTAGTTGATTGGCAAATGGTTTGCAAACCCAAAAGCTTGGGAGGTCTGGGCTTGCGTGACCCACTAGATTCCAACAAAACCGTGGGAGTGAAAATTTTGTGGAAGTGGATAACATATGAGGATGAACCTTGGGTGAAGCTTTGGCATGCCAAATATTCCCTTCAATGGCCAAAACAAATGCTAATACAATTTGGCGAGGATCTCCCAGGGTCCAACATTTGGAAAGTGGTCTAGGAAAACCGTAATCGCATTCAAAGACATAGTTTGTGGGAGGTTGGAGATGACAATTCATCAGTGAGGCATGGAACCAAGATCAGAGCATAGAAAATCAGGAGGATATCCCAATTCTGAAAGCCCACCCCCAGCTCCACCAGCTCTAGTCGATAAAGGAATTTTGGGACCTTGAATCCTCTGACAAGGTTTTCAGGGCATGGAAAAGTAAAGAGTGGTGGCAAATTCTGGCACCAAAAGAGGACATTGAAAATTTTTACTTAGACCTTTGCTCCAAAAGGATCCCATGGCACAAGGGAAGGACAAAATCAGGTGGGGGTATTCCAACCTTGGAAGGTTCAACATTAAAGAGGCTATTGGGGTTATGAATGAAACATACAGACAGGAAAAAAGCTAAGTGGAAGGAAATCTTGGGAGGGAATTGGTGGCCCAAAACAGCAGCCTTCTATTGGCTCATCCTCAAACGAAGAATCCTAACATGGGATAACATTCAAAGACATGGCTTAACAGGTCCTTTCAGATGCTTGCTATGTGAAAAAAGTAACGAAACTATCAATCACTTGCTTGATGAATGTCATGTAGCTTCTAGGATTTGGGACAAAGGAAGCAGATTGTTCAAAATCAATTTCAGGCACTCTAGCAGACCGGATCTCACTATTTCCGAATGGCCTAAAAACAAATTCAAAAACAAGATTTTGAATAGAATATGGGACTTGTACCAAGGATTCGTGGTATGGGAGATATGGAAGACCCGTAACCTAAAAATATTTGAAAACAGGAATCGCAGGATGGAAGAAATATGGGCAACCCTGGATGCACATATAAAATAAACAATAACTCTCACATCTTGGTCGATAGAATACCTAGAAGCTGATGCAACTGAAAACAATTTCTTAAATACTAGGGAATAAGTCAATTACCTCTGAATAATTTGTGCCTCTGCAAGTTGGTCCTGCAAGCAAATAATGCGCAATTCTGGTAGAAACCTTCGACTGATGCTTTCAAATTGAATTTTGACAGGGCCGCCAACGGAAACCTCGGCCCTGCGGGTTTTGGAGGAGTGATAAGGGAATCCCATGGCACACTCCTAAGTCTTTACTAGGGAAGCCTTGGTTCAGGCACTCATAACTTGGTAGAGCTTGATGGACTGATAAATGGAGTTACTTGGGTGAGTCAGAACCAGAAAACACAGTTGATAGTTGAGGGGGACTCAAAGGTGATAATCAACCTCGCTAAAAGGATAATGCATGGCGTGACCATTAACTAGGTATCCTGAAACTGGAGGTGGGAAGGATGACTCTCGGTTCTTAGAGAAAGACTTAGGATCACCCACGTGTTGGGTTTTTCTGACATCAAGAGATCAAGGAACAAGGTGGTTGACATTCTCGCTAACGAAGGGGTGGGCAAGGCCATCTCGTTCCATGCAGAAGACCATGTTGATAAGAGGAACAGGCGGTAGTGGGATAAGTGGGAGGAGGTAGCAACTGGCGAAGACGGTGGGGCCAACCTTGATCAATCCCCGAGATAAGACAAGTGTGTGATCATTATATCACCCGCCTCTTTGCATGCAATCCTCCCCATCGCATGCGGCCAACCCATTAGCTCGGGGTCCCCATCGAAAATACACATGACGAGACATGCATAAGCATGCATTAACACATCTTGGTCAGGTCGAAGGGATGCCAAGGTGACGGATCCTCCACTTGGCATTAACCACTCGAGATTTGATGAAGGTGCCAGTATAGATGGAGAGCACGAGAAATATTGGGCAGAGGAAGGTGGTAGGCCAGAGAGCGAAGAAGTGGCAGATACAAGCCTTGGTTCCTTCCTTTAAATATTGATTTGGTTCAGACTCGCGTGATGTGGGAAACTACAAAGGTATGCACCTGCTGGGTAACCGGTGGGGAGATTTCAAGTATGGTTACTGCAACTGATTTTCAGATTAGGTTAAGCACCAAAAGGCCATTAATTGAGGATTCAATAGCCAATCTCTCGCATGTAGCAGGGGATTGGATCAAGAACAGGAAAATTATGCGTCGTAGGATGGCTATTTCCCAAGGTCTGATTTGGAAACAAATGAGGAAACAGAGAACCAAATGCTTCATCACCCAGGGCAATAGTTCAGCTATTTATAGGCATGAGGAAGGGGAGAGAACCACCAAAAATCGAATCTTTATGGTCTATGTCTTTTATCCTGAGGTCAATTGGGTTTGTTATTCATGTTTTAGCATGCCCCATTAGGAGAGGAGAAGGGGTGACCAAAGTGTAAGCAATTCCTTGCTGGTAGTATCTGCCAACACCAACCCCTCGGGTGAGAACGCCCCCTCCCCATTGCTGTTCAATTGGGGAGCTCAATATATGGCTGAAACCCCTGCAAGGGTGGAAGCTGTGATAGCCATCAAAGAGGTAGATTTGGTCGATGAGTATGAAACCCACCAAGGCAGACCACTCATTGCAAGCCCATTCTGGACGGGTTGCATCCTGTTGGCCAGGGAAATCCAAGCAAACCTTTATATGGCGATGGGAATCAGGGAAGCGCTAGCTATTATCAGAAATGACCAGCAAGAATCAACCGCTGGCTTCTGAATGCTGGAATCAATAGCCAGTGATATGCTAAGAAGACTTGGAGAACACCTAGCTGCGCCTCCTCCATCGCCAGTGAACCCAATGCCTCAGTAAGGCCTGGTGGCTCTATTTGGATGTTTTTTGCTTTGTTGTCAATATGTTTTCAAGTCTAGGACTAGAATTTTGCCATGTTTAGTCATTTTTTGTGAATCCAGGCTCTCTCTTAGTCACAGTGGTTGTAATGTATATACCCTCCTTATCTGGTGTTATAACTATTTGGGATAGGTTCTCATGAGCTTTAATTTTTTGCTCAAGCTCTGTAGTTTTTGAATTATGTACATGGGGGGATTTAGGTTTTGGATACTCCTTCTTTCCAGAGGAGAATATAGTGGGATTTAGTTTCTATGAGAAGTCTATCTGTGTAAAAGCTTCGCTCGGACTAGTAGACCCTTCGCTGGTCGGGCCTGACTGTATCATATTTTTGTACCATCAGTAATATAAATTTCTATGGATACTATAAAAAAAAAACTATTCTACCTTTGTCGACATAACTTGTAAACTCCATCAACTAATATTCGAATGGCTGCAGATGTATAGAAAATTTCTATACTGCACTATGAAGCTCTACTTCATCAATTTTTCTTACTCTATACTCAACACAACATTTTGTCTTCCTTAAACATTGCCATTTTATACCATGTACACTACTCCTATTTCTATTTGGTCATACAAAGAAAGTACCAATTCATCGAATCCAAATATATGTATTTCAAAACCATAGTTGCTTACGATATTAATGTAAATTTGTCTTGGAAATAACTCGGCCTTGAATGTACCAAACTTTTCTATAACATTGGAGTAAGCAACAATGGAACCTGATTTAGAGAAGCAGAGTAAAGTTTAAACAAAATTACAGAAATATTCATAAGAGCTACAATAACCCATGTGATACATGGGGGGATACGTACAAAATTACTACGAAGAAAACTTATCAAGACACCTGGAAAACTATAAACAGGCATAAAATTAAATGTAAACAAAAGGAATCCAAATAGACAAAAAAAACAAAAACAAGCTCATGGATTAGCACTGGTGATAGTGACAGCAAGGTCCTACATGTCCTGCGTTTCCTCAACTATACAACAAGACCCAAAGAATTCCTCATCTGAAGATAATAGACTGGGCTTCAATGCCATAGCATTTGCTTTATCCAGTTTCTCGATAGAAGTATCTGCTTTCCCCATAGAAGAATCAGAATCACGAGCTCGTTTGGAAATGTGACTAATCATTCTACAAATCCCAATAGGAACTGTAGATGCAGAAGGCATGGTAGGGTCAACATTCATTGAAGAAGATGAAGCCATAGAGACACTCCTACTACATCCATCACCCAAGGAGTCGAATCCTTGAGCTAATTTTTTCCAAATGACTATAACATTTCTTTGCGTTATCACCATATCTAATTCCACCATTTTGGAGGTATCCTTTGAAATAAGCAACTTATTATGGTTCCATCTAGCTAGCATTTCCTCTATAAGCATACCCATCATATTTTTTATGATCCAATAGTGATTCAGGCTACCACCATCAGTATCACGAGCAAGGTTTTCCTTTACAAGCCTTATTTCCCACTCATCTATTATTGACTGAACTCGTAGAGAAATTTAATTGTTGTAACCATATATGTTTGTCACCTGCTTCACTCATTCCAAACGACCATCACCACTCGCATAATGACGAGACCGTCCATGCTGCTTGGACATAATATGATGTTTAAAATGCAAAATAAAACTCAGCAAAAAAAAATGAAAGTTTTTGCAACAAAATTTGGAAAAAAAAGTGCCACAAGACTCCACTAACTAGCTAAGAGATAGATGAACGAAATCAGGGACAAAGCCTCATAATCACGCTAAAACCAACACAATGGACCATAGGCATTAATGGAAACAAAATATTGTTGTACCACTTCAAATGACAACCGCGTCAAATCGTGGCTTAGTTGTACTGGCAAAAATTCCTCGATAAGGACAAATCAATGGAGTATCGAACAACATGCAAAAGGAGAAATAGGATTAGTTGTATCACTCATCGTGCATATACAAAAATGATTATAAACACTGAAGAGAAACAAGTTACACAGAAATAATACCAACAAAAACAATGAACTCCTTTTTCACAACGACTATTTAACCGATCAACTGCATGTTGCCTTCTTGGGTCCTGTACAATCATCAGATACAATAACAACAATATTTAATTAATCATCACATATGGTCTTTCTGTAATCATACTAGTAATTGCCAATTTTTAATTTTGTTACGTCCTGGTAATTTTTAATTTTTAATTTTTGCGATTCTTATATCCCGTAATTGGGCAAGGGCGGAGCATGCACATTAGTGCCGAAAAATATGACATGGAGTTGGTCAGTTAAGTACATGTTCTGAAAATGCTCAGGATTTATTCTGTCTGTTCGTATGGATTTGATTGGTACTGTCTTTTTTCTCCATGTGGATTGCGTGTTTTCATGACACTTCTATCTGTTGCGTGGTAGGGTGCTAGTTTGCACAGCAAGACCCATTTCATTAATGGCTAATGACTGTAGAATAGGACAACAAGACCTACTTTATTAATGCATAATTACTGCAGAATAAGTGAAAATATTCTTGGATGACAAGCACAGCGTGGTTCTGCCACAATACCCCCAACTATTATCCATTGACATGTAGAGAATTTAATGCTGTTGAAACATGCCTCATCACCTTTGAATCTCAAATAGATCAACATCTAATAATCATCAAACTTGTTGCTGCCACATTAAATGCTCTGCTGCACAATTGATTGTTGTTGCCGTCAATTCCATCCTTGCCAATTTGACTCTCATTATCCGCATCCAGAGTTAAAGTTCATATTTATTAATAGAAACAATTGTTAATATTTAATCTATCAACTTCATATACCATAAACAACAAATAAGAAACATCTCCATGTTTCGAATTGCGATATTCAACATTTAGGAATCTGCAAAAAAAAAAATTTCCAAGAAGTAACACTCAAAAATCCAAAATGCGATATTCGACATTTCGGAATCCGGAAATACTATCTTTTCCAAGAACCATGTTATACTCTCTGACATTTTGGATTCTGAAAATGCTAGGTGTCAAAATCAAGAAAATCCAGAAAACCTAAATTCAAATACAAACATCTGCATGCTCCTGTTTCCAATTGCCGATATTTCTTAATTCCAAAATAAAGATCCTATGTTTTCCAATAAGAAACATTTTATGTTCCGATTATTTCCTCACAATTTATTGTGTCATACTTTATTCTGTATGTTCCTACTCTTTCCATCTAAATTTTTCCTCTCCCATGGAATACATGCTATAAAAAAATAAATTTTATATAATCGAAAAAGCCTCTACGGGACCGGAAGATTCGACTTCACCTTCAAGCTTTCATATTTCAAATTTAAGTAAAAATTTCTTATTTCTAAAATAGTTATTCTATTTATTTTTAATTATAAATTCATTTAAATGGAAAATATATCAATTTCATGAACATATATTAGCCATAAATTCAAAGAAAATTTATAAAAAATATAAATTATTAAATTATGATAAATTAATTGTATTTAGTTAAAAATTGAAATTTAAAAGAAAGCGATTAGCAATATAGGTATAAGCTTAAATGAAAATGAACTTGTATTAATTTAAAAATTAATAAAAAAAATTCAATAACTAACACAAAAAGATCTAAAAAAAAACCAATTCATATTAATAAAAAACATAGGATTTAACGGATTTTACATTAACAACTCCAAAACAGAAATTCCGTATTTTTGCAACATAACTAGAAATCCTATCTTCTGATTTCTAATTTTGCAACATAACCAGAAATCCTATGTGTTCAAATAGGAACATGTCGGTGTTCCTATTTCCCACAATTGCGAATCCGATATCTCGAATTTCATGCTTTTTTTTCATTGTTCGGAATCCTCCGCTAAGTTCATGTAGTTCCCTTGCAGCTTTAGAATAAGTTCTTTACCCAAAACAAGTATATCATAAATACAAATACCTATAATTTTATTGACATAACAACACATATCAGTCCTCAAACAAAAGTAAGAAAATTTCAAAAACAAAATCTTCTTACAGACAGAGAGTATGTTTTTTATTTATTTTTTTAATTTTTTAATTTAAAAAAATATATTAACATCCCCTTTAATTTTCAACAATTCCACACAACAGATTGGTTTTAAATTTTTAATTACCATAAAAACAACAATGTTAAAAAACTATTTAAACTACATAACTAATATCGTAAATCAAACACTTAATTTCTTTCTTCCCGACTCCCACTTTTCGCTTAAAATAAACTCAAAGCAATAACTACTATAGCAAGAAACGTTTGGTTTTTCACATTCATGTAGAGTACTAAATAAATTGCAGTTTTCAAAGATAGATATTTTATGGATATAAAAGTGCATTTTTCACAAATAGATTGGGGATCTATCAAATTTGTCAAAAAAATCATTTTTCCAAGTTATAGTTTTTATTTGCACAAAAAATGCAGCCATAAACATCATTATTTCCCCTCTCATGGCTGCCGAAGAAAAAAATCACACCATGGTGATATCAATGCCTAGAATGGCAAGAAATGGGAAGATAGGTTGAGAGTGCTACTTCCATCATCATGAGTAATGAAATTGCAACAAATTTATTTCCGGTTTCCAATTTTTGATATTCATATTTGGGATATTTGGGATTCCAGTTACATCTTCCAAATTAACCTTTCGAAGTGTCTACATAACTGTATAATGACACTTAAACAAACTGAGTAATCGTTTCAAGATAAAAATACTTCAGGATATAACAAATAAACAAAAAAATAATTAATGTGCACACATGGAAATAAGGATTATTTCTTCCAACTTACTTTAGAAAACTTAACAAAATCAAATTGCAAAGAACAATATCCAAAGTGTTAAAAACACACAAATTGAAACTACCCAATAACACAATGCCTTTTTGTCTTCAAATAAGATTACACAGTTACGAGAATAGTTTCTACATTTACAATAGGCCAAAAAGCCACTTGTCAAATAGCTCCAAAATCTCATCCACTTCCTGAAAATGAGCATTCCCCAATTGAATTTTGGTCTTGCAAATTTTGGAATAAATCTCCTCCTGTCTCACTTATTTCCATTGTTTAATGAACACCTTTATCTGAGTTATTGAAGCATGAGGAGATTTCATCCATTTCTCAATTTCTTGCACTGTCAGCTGACTGATTTGTTGGATCAACTCTTTTGAATAATCAAACTCCTTTTGAACTTCTTCCAAATGAACTTGGTGCGAAGGTGCCTCATTGATAAGATCCAAAATAGGAAAACTCAAATACATTATCAAATTCTTTGAATCTGACCACCTTTGTTCACAAACCATTTGTCCTTATTTTATTAAACCTTCAACAGAATCACAGACACCCTCCCATGTCTGAATTGCAACTTCAGTTGTTTTCAGCTGTAACTTTTTTAAAATTGGCAAGCCATCAGGTTTTTCCTTAATATACTTTTTCCAAATTGTTACTTGGTCTAAAGCAGCATATGTTTTTTTTATGCGATTATGGTGATCCTCAAAAGTTTCAAAATGTTTGCTAAACTTGTCATACAACCCTTACATCTCATCAAAATAAGTATACAAATCTATCATAGCCTGTTGGAACTCTTCCTGCAATTTATAGAGTACTTGTTTGAAATCCTTAGGTGTCATATCTAGAAAACAGGATGCTTTCAAACCTACTTGAGCATCTTTCAACTGCTGATTGACAAGAGCAATTTTCTCTACTCCTTGCTGATTCAAAACCTCTGCATTCTCAAGTTGGTGCTTCAATTCTTCAGCTTTCATCTTCCATTTCTCCACTCTGTCTTCATGTTCTTATTTCAACTTGCCAATTTCTTGTTGATACCTATTTTATTCCTCTGCTAAGTCCTGTTTCAACTTGTCTAATTCCTTCTCTTTTTCACCAAAAACCAAACTTAATTGTGAAACTGTGTTAAAATGAGCTCCAACGAAAACTCCAATGGAAGTTGTTGTGTCCATTGCTCCTTAAGGAAGATTACTTGTATCTGCCTTCCAAATAACTTGACGAAGGGTAGACACATGTTTTCCTGACCCATGTCTCTCTTTCTTCGATCCCCTTTTAACCACAAGTCTATCCTTTTTACTCCAATAATATTTTCCCATCGATACCACTGCTTCTTCTCCAAAATATGCTATCACTTCTGATGATGAATTCATCTCCTGCTGGATGGTAACCAACGAATCAGTTTCCATTTGATTTATAGGAATATCTATCCTAAGTGGGGCAATGTCCATAGGACTTGAGAAAGAGGTAAAGGTGAGTGATGTATTAAAACTAGACATAGACAAATCTTCCTTTTTTAGAAATACCCATAGAGACAAAAGGAATATCGTCCTCAAACAACTAGGGAATGGGCGATGTAGGACAGGTATTGATGAGGGAATTAACTGAAAAAATTGGGCATGATAATAGTAGCTCCATTTATTGATGACAAATTTAACTTGGAAAAATTAACCTGGGAACATGATAAACCTAACATATTGGGAAGCGTTTGCATTTTCGACATAGTTATAACAACCTTGGGATCTTGTCCCACATCCATATTATCAATCTCAATCTGACCTGAAGATAAACAAATTTCCTTCTCTGCAGAAGCATCTTCGACTTGAGTCTGCTATTTCTTGGCAATTGAGATCGAAGGAAATTAAGTCTGCTCTTTTTGTGCTTCTACCTGTTCAGGCTGTTCACAACCTGTTTCAGTGACATCCTATTCTGGCCCTTTCTGCAGTGTATCTTCCATTGTTCCAATACAGAAATTGGATGAGCCTTGAAGAACATGTTTCCCTTTGTCCTTCAGTTGATCAACAAGAGCAACAACAGAACTTGTTGCATCCTCTCTCACTTCTTGTTCTGTCTTCTCCTTTTGAAGATATTCTTTTATTTTTAGTTTATATCCTCTTTATCCAACAATTATTGTCTTAAGATCCTTTTGATACTTGCACATAATCAACTTCCTCTCTAGATCAATAATTTTATCCATTTCCTTCTTAAAATTGATAGCTCCTCGAAACATGGAATCACCGGGTTCATTTTCATGAACATATTGCAATTTCAAGTGCTCATGAGCAAAGAGTTCAGCCAAATATCCGATTGGGTCATGCATTCTTTTGAATGCCTCCCCCAAGTTCATAATAGAAATCTCCTTGTTAAGGAGAGAAATTCCTATGGCTTGGGGTACCACAATAGACAGCTTTGACTCCAGAAATCAATCTTTCCCAATATGCAATAGAAATAAAAATGTCTAACACTAAAGTATCAGACCTCGTACCTTATTCTGGACGGTTGAAGTAGATCCCTGTTGAGCTTTCCAATCTTCAGCTTGAATTGATATAATACTTCCTCAACAACAAGTAAACAATACAAGCATACTATATATCATGGTGTTAGACCTATTCTAGCATATATAATCAATAATGTAAAAGCATTTGACATATTCCAATGGATACAACATTCAATCAAATACACATCATTGGATAGGAAAAGATAGTTCTTATTAATATAAATCAGAGATTACAAGATAGATACAACCTCTGACGGCACATCTGCGAACCGGAGAAACTGAATCTCCCACTTGGGCCTCCACCACCTCAATCCTCCATCTCTTGATAGCAAGCTCACTAGCAAAGGGCAAGCTTGGGAAGAACACAAAAGTGCTCCAAAGGGACAAAGGGATGCAGACTCAAGTATAGTTATGGCAACAATGGACTATAGTTTCTTTGCTCTCAATCTCTCTCTATATGCCTTCAATGTACCAAGGGGTTCCTTATATAGCTTCACAAGGGATAACGAAGGGTCAAATCCGAGCGATCTCAAGGCATATGGAAGGCCAGGAGTCGAATGAGTCGGATCCATGTCAAGGAAAACTCCAAAAGGATTTGGATTATTCACACATCCCGATGTACGCGGTTATATGGGTCAAACCCGTGTATGTACGCGGTTATCAGGTAAAAAGCCGCATATATCATTTTTTATATAGTTTTAGGGATGATCAAGGAAACATCAAAGGATAAAAGGTGGTCCATGGGGTCTAAAGAGTCTGCAGCGGGACAGGGCAAGGCCATACAAAGTGTGATTCACCTAGAGTGGTGAAAATCGCTATAACAGATGCCCCCTAATGTGTGAGGTCAGAGGGGTCATACGATGGCCGAAATAAATTATAAGTCCATCCCAGAAGTGGAGTGATGAAGGATCCCAAATGGAAGACCAACCACCCAATCAGCATAGTACAATAATACAACTCTGCATACAACTGCAAGTACATATAGCAGTCCCAGATACATAAGAGTACAATGGCCATGAATATGCATAATACATGATATCACATATGTGGTCATTGCCATGTACAATATACATAGATCAGAATCTCCATGATGAAGATATACAAAGGATCATGGTCTCCAAAATGGCTGAAGATATATAATAGATCAAGATCTCCATAGTGGCTGGAAATATCTGACATACACTGGTATCAAGTCACGAGAGCTGAAATCTCATGAACACTGGCACAATCAAGGAGGTAGCATATAAGATATGCCACCAAGCCGGAAGGTCTTCTACACAAACCACTACGAGTACATGTCCTACTATGCAAATAGAGGTTTCCAGGTCGAACATAGTAGTCCATCATCTGATTACCGGTCATTGATGTATACTGTTAACAGACGCGATATTACCCACCGATAATGAAAATGGGAATCCAGGTACTAGAGTGCAAAGTAACAAGTGTGAATAGATGTGTTGAGGTCGAACACTTGAGAGAATCCATCGATCAGGGGACATTGATGTATTCCCAAGAAACTGTTGATGGTGAGAGAACCTGCCACTGATGACTGCAAGTCTCAAGGCACTCAAAAGGACTCTAGACTCCAATCCCAGAATAAATGATCTGAAGTCGATGGGATGAAATCCGCTGGAAGGAGGGCATTAAGGCATCCCCCATCATCCAACACGAGGTACTCAGCAAAGCTGCCTAATGTGGAAGGACTCGATCATAAGGTGCACGAACCAGTAACTGTACTGGGAATGGCCGACATGCAAAGTCAAGATAACTGAGGAATGGCTGACACAGGTTTCAACTTCCTTTGAACAAGAGCATAACGGCGTATGGTGATTGAATGAAGGCAGCATAGACTCAATATACAAACTGGGACATCTCTATGACACAGGAGGCATCAACAGAGGCTCCATAGGGACTGGAAGCTTAACCAGTCGGTGGAGATAAACTCAGATAAACGAGTACAACTCCTAAATTCAAACTATAACCCAACCAATGGATGTGATATACAGTTCTCTATTCGAAGGCGACACGACTCAACAGCTGCCAAAGATAACATCTTTCCTTGTCCGGCTTTTTGGTTTTTTGATTTTTTTGGACTTTTTCAGTTATTTGAAAAGCTTGAAAAAAGAATAAACTAGCTTTATAGTTACAAACTAGGAGGAGACGAGTGTCATCAGGGAAAACAAACTAGTTCCAAGCAGTGGAACATACCTATGCTCAATGCAAGGATACATGTGTAGGATATCGACACTCGGGGGAAAATCCCCTCCTGGTAAAAAGGGAAATCAAGCTGCGAAGGATATGAAAAATGGCTCTGCATGGCTAGAC
Organism: Pseudotsuga menziesii; assembly: GCA_001517045.1. Taxonomy (NCBI): domain Eukaryota; kingdom Viridiplantae; phylum Streptophyta; class Pinopsida; order Pinales; family Pinaceae; genus Pseudotsuga; species Pseudotsuga menziesii. The sequence continues at coordinate 580,278 of LPNX010873088.1, read as the reverse complement.
ATGAGATAAGCTCAGGCTATATGGCTGAAACGCAATGTCAGGGGAGCCGGCATAAAGCTCAATAAGGCATGCAAAGCTCATGATAATGCATTCACAACTTGACATAAGGGGAGTCCGAAGGGAAACAGGCCAGCATAAGATCAAGAGGAGTATGAGGCTCTTACGAAATGTCATGGCGGTACTATACAATGGACTCCCACACCCTAAAGGAGGAAACATCAGCATGGGCACCAAACGCAAATAAGGTGCTAACTAGGGTACCCATGTAAGGTGAAGCTCTACCACTCATATCATGCCACTTCTATAGCAGCAAGAAGGTTCCGTGACACAATAGAGTGGGTTCGTACCTAAGGTCATGGTGACATGGTCATAATGTCATGCAAAAATGCAAACGGTGGTGAACCTAACCTATATGCCAGTGTAGATTCTATACCTGAGATTAGTACGAACGGGTTAATCCAATGCAAGTACCTCTTCAAATCCATATCTAAGATGCAACTAAGAGTGCAACTACTTTGTATTTTTCAATATAAAAGAATGAAAAATGCAATAAAAGTCATCTAAAACTCTCAGTCTCTGCAGCAAGTATAAAAGACAAGCCTAGCAAGACACCAAGACAAAAAGAGTAATGCACTAATGCAAAACAAAAAGGATAAATGACTAAAACTACTTTCAAAGAAAAATCAATGAAAGAGCGGTCTCTGGTCACAAAAGAAGCATCCAATAGACAAAATCAGACCCAAGGAAGACCCAACCACACTCACAACCCACCTAGCAACTTCCCACAACATCAAACTCACCAAAAGGGAGGATGTACGTGACTGTATAAAGAACAGCTGCGTATGTACGCGACTTTTGGCCAAAAATCCGTGTATGTACGTGACTTTTGGCCAAAAATCCACGTATATCAGAGAAGGCAGTGGTAAAAAGTAGGCCAAGGGTCAAACCAATAAAGGGGAGTGTCAATGGATGAACATACTACAACATGCAACACAGAAACAAGGAGAAACAGAGAGCAAGTCAATAATATCAAGCCCATTGTGCCCGCAACCCCAAAGAAAAATAAGGAACTTCCCCAGTGGAGTCGCCAATTCTGTTACGGAGAGAAATTCCTATGGATTGGGGTACCACAACAGACAGCTTTGACTCCAGAAATCAATCTTTCCCAATATGCAATAGAAATAAAAAATGTCTAACACTAAAGGATCAGACCTCGTACCTTATTCCGGACGGTTGAAGTAGATCCCCGTTGAGCTTTCCAATCTTCAGCTTGAATTGATATAATACTTCCTCAACAACAAGTAAACAATAGAAGCATACTATATATCATGGTGTTAGACCTATTATAGCATATATAATCAATAATGTAAAAGCATTTGACATATTCCAATGGATGCAACATTCAATCAAATACACATCATTGGACAGAAAAAGATAGTTCTTATTAATATAAATCAAAGATTACAAGATAGATACAACCTCTGACGGCACGTCTGCGAACCGAAGAAATTGAATCTCCCACTTGGGCCTCCACCACCTCAATCCTCCATCTCTCGATAGCAAGCTCACTAGCAAAGGGCAAGCTTGGGAAGAACACAAAAGTGCTCCAAAGGGACAAAGGGATGCAGACTCAAGTATAGTTCTGGCAACAATGGACTATAGTTTCTTTGCTCTCAATATCTCTATATATGCCTTCAATGTACCAAGGGGTTCCTTATATAGCTTCACAAGGGATAATGAAGGGTCCAATTCGAGCAATCTCAAGGCATATGGAAGGCCAGGAGTCGAATGAGTCGGATCCATGTCAAGGAAAACTCCAAAAGGATTTGGATTATTCACACATCCCGATGTACGCGGTTATCGGGTAAAAAGCCGTGTATATAATTTTTTATATAGTTTTAGGGATGATCAAGGAAACATCAAAGGATAAAAGGTGGTCCATGGGGTCTAAAGAGTCTGCAGCGGGACAGGGGAAGGCCATACAAAGTGTGATTCACCTAGAGTGGTGAAAATCGCTATAACACTCCTTTCCCACCAAAGATGCATGAGCAAGACTATGTAGTGTAAGGTTTCCAATATTCACAGGAAATTTCAACAACTCTTCTTCTTATGTTTTCTCAACTTGGGCGAAACACCAATAATAACAGTTCGATATGCGAATTCTTGAAGCACCATTCGGTCTGGAACAATTCTAGGAAGCAAGTGAACTATATTACTGCCCCAAATTCTTATGTAAGAGAAAAATTGTCCTACATACCAGTCGCCAAACACTGAAATCACTTCCCTAACACTTTTAGAGAATGCACGAGCATTAGATTTAAAAATATTGTAGTACATTGACCCGAGAAACAGGTCACAGAGTTCATAAATGCAACGGATAAAATTGTTGTCCCACATGTTAGCGCATTATTTAGAGCTGGGAAAGCAGTTGACGCACAAAATGGATCAATTACAAACCATGACATATAGAAAGACGGTTTATGATTGTCGGGGGTTCTCTCATGTTTTTCAATTTACTCATGCAAATTATACGACATAATTTACGCCCAGTTGAACGGATGACCTGTAAGCAATATATGGTTCGCCAGAGGAACCCACTTCACTTGGAATGAAGAACAATTGGGTAAACCATATAACCTGCAAATCATAGTGCATAGCAAGGAAAACGGTTCCCTGAACCAAGATACATGATATGCATGAAGTGAAACAGGAATATCAAGCATTGGATCTTGCAGCCAAGATTTCACCACTTGTTTCTAATTCAAATTGGCATGACTTTCCTCAACAAATTTTGACGAGAAAAGATTCTTGGCAATTGGAAAAGCATAAGCCCTAGAAAAAATATCTGGATGAAACATAGCAATAACAACATTATGGATATCATGAAATATTCCTTCCTTAGGGTCTACGTGATCCAATGGCCACATAACAGGGTTCGTGTAAGGCATAAATGGTGGCATGGCACCAACATGATGGAGCTGAGAATTGTGTATCTGAAGGTATGCAAGTTGGTCATGATCAATAGAGGAGAAGTCATCATTGTCAAAAGTAGTGTAAATTCTGGACCACTCTATAATTAAGATCTCAGACACATAACCACTGGTGTCAGTAAAAACACCGGCATTAGGATCTTTGTTTTTCTACTCTTGAAGAGCACTTTTATATCTCGTATTCCTGCTTGTGGCAGATACCTTCTTTGATTGAATTTTACCAACCATGTCTAAAAACAACCTAGGTTCAAATTTACCAGAAAAAAAAAATCACACGGCGAAAAATTACAGGTGTAAATGCTCAGAAAGTTACAACTGCGACCGCTGTAATGCACAACATATGCACTGTAAAAAAAACCTCACCAAAGTGAAAAAGCATCAATGACAATGGTAAAAACCCTAAATTCGAATATTAAATAAGCGAAATCAAACAGCCAAAAATAAATATCGAAAATGGAGAGTAGGCAATATCAGAATATCAGAAATCGGGAATAGAGAAAGGAGACAAAATTCTGCATTTCGAGATCCACTTTGAGTTCGAAATAGAGAAAAAAGATACTAAGATAATACTTAGGCGGCTTCACACAAATCCCTACATATTCCAAATGACATAAACTAAAACATTTCCTATTATTGAATTCAAAATCGCGAAGGCTGGGAGCCGAAGCACAAGGGAAAAGTCAAGAAAAAGTTAAGATTTCCGATTCTGAACTTCAAACGTTGAAAAGGTAGTGAAAATACATTAAAAAATTAACATTTTTGATTCCAAAGTTCCGAAGTCCCACCACTGTGATGCACAGGTTATCCACTGTAAAAAACCCTCACTAGACTAAAAAAGCATAAATAACAATGGTAAAACCCTAAATTCAAAAATTGGGAATAGGAAAAATCGAAATATCAAAAATCAGGAATAGGGAAAGCAGACAAAATTATTAACTAGAAATGACAAATTACCATTCCGAAATCCACTTCCCGTTTCCAATACTCGGAAAGCGACAAAATAGATAAATCATAAATCCAGTGAAACGTCAAATTGAAAACTGGGGAAACACTAAAATTTGATAGACAAATTAAATTGGCAATAGGAAAACAGAGTCGTCTTTCTCCTTTCCGATGTTTCAAACATCATAAATTGGAAATCGAGAAAACATATGTTGATTCATAACTATCAATTGTCTGATTTCCGAATTTTTTCTTTTCCATAAAAAAATATAGCGTAAAACAAAAAGCTATTTGTCCTATTTTTTTTTATCTTGCTGTGTCACTATAAATATTTCTCTAACGAAAGTTTTAGTTTCTAAAAGATAGAATATTTTTACCCCCTCGACGTTTCTTTGCACCTCTTGGTGCAAATGCTAGTATTGTTTATAAGATATTTATGAGTAATATGTATTTAGAGATGTAACTTTTTTTTATGTGAGTTATTTTTATATTTTTTATAAACAATTTTGAAAATGTATGATTTTTTTTTTCCTCGGAAAAAGTCGTAATTTTATTTCAAAAGAACAAAAATACATCTGCAGATGTATTGAGACAAAATAGTCCCATACATTGTCACAAAATGTTACCAGTCATGCAAAAGAAAAACAACAAAAAATATTATACAAACAGAGAGATCAAGGATTATAGTACTCCTCTAATCTCCCCTTTTTCCCCCATTCTTCCTAGATTTCACTTCAATCCAATCCCCTTTCTTAGGTGCAGCCACAATCAGCTGATTACAGACTGCCTCCTCTGGTTGTTGAAACACCGCTAAGTCCTTATCAGATTCTGAACTGGCAGATTCGTGAGCACGCTTTTGACCACTAGTAGATGTATCCATCGGATTCTCCGAGATTGTGTGAATGTCCTCACCGGATGTCTGTTTTCCTGTTGACTGTGCTTCTGCATCATTAGGCACCAATGTTTCCTCGTTTCTCTGCATATCTTGCTGTTCTTCATCCTCACTTCCTACTTCCGCATCTGGAAATGAGACATAATCTGCCTGCCAGTTCTTTCTATTTGTCATCGTCCCCTTTTTCTTTTTTGGGAATGTTTTCGCAAGTGGTCATGTATCTTGAAGATGACCTGTCAGATGGCAGAATCGGCACCTGAAAGCTGTATTTTCATAGTCCAGACTCTGTAACCAAGTGTAGGATTCATGTTTCAGCTGTAATCTATCTGGGAGGCCTTTGCTGAGGTCAATTTCCACACAAATTCTGGCATATGTAAATAAGCCCTTGTCCTTCCTTTCATTGTCACTCTTGATGAATCTTCCCAGAAGATTGCCTATGTCTTCCAGTACTAAATGATGCCAAAAAGGTAGAGGCAGATTTGTTAATCGCACCCATACCGGCATCTTTGTAACCACCATAGTATCAGCATCAAATTCTGGAAACCAAGGGGTTATGAAGAGCCCAGCTCTCCCCCAAAACCAAGGTCCCTGCAATAAGACCTTCTGATACTCATCCGGAGAATCGAACTAAACTATAAAGAAACCTTTTGAACATAGTAAAATCTGGCAATTATTTGTCCAGTTTTGGAAGATCCAGGCATGAAGATCATGTGATTTGGGCCAAAACCCATTAAACCTACAAATAACTGCTTCAGCTTGTAAAGAACTAAAAAGTCCTTTAACCTGTTCATTTTTTATCTCCAGAACTGGTGTGGATTCCAGTTTTTCCACAATGTATGGACTGGGCTGAACAGTAGAGGTTGCCTCTGTCTGTGGCCCCTTTGATCGGGCTGCATCTTTGTAAGATGAAGGACCAGTTCCTTTGTGTGAAGGGAAGGATCCTCTTTGATTGCCATCGGCTCCCCCCCTCAACCGAAGCAACAGAGAAATGGAGCAATTCTTGGAAATCTGGTAATCTGATAAATTTAAAGAGTCCTGCATCGGTTTTCCTACATGCACAAGATAGAAGACGGATACTGGATAACCCACGCGGCTTGCAAGACTATCCCGTAATGCCTCCACTGAATCAAGAACATTTACTCAAACCAAGATCGAATTTCCAGAAGGCAGATTTATGAAGATTTGATAGCTATCAGAGCCTACCTTGGCCCCGTAATCAACAAGAAGCAGGGGCGTAGGCCTATATTCCTTCGAAACGGATCTATCATATCCATAAATCCTAGGGAAAAATAAATAGGGCGGTTTTGATCTGCTTATATAAAAAAACTCATAAGAATGCCAGATCCAACGAGCCATACCATAACAGCGCAAATCCCCATTGTCGGACACAATCCAGCAGGCAAAAACTAAAATCGTGATGTTCAACGATTGCGCAATAGCAGCCTGTCTTCCAGCAAGCTTGGCGGCCTCTAGTGCATATCGAATAGGATCACAAAGTACCTCCGCCGCTGTAATGGCCGCCTCTGTCAAAAAAACCTTCTGCACGATCCATTTCTTGTCGTAGCCACCGATTCCTCTCAGCAGCAGATCATTCTGTTGTTCTCCTATTAGCAGATCACGCCCAGCAACAGGACGCATCAGTCGCCCACCGAAGGAGAAACCCCTGAAGAGACCGAGTAGCCATGAGGGCCGACGGAAGCTAGGGCTTGGACTAGGGTTCACAGCGCTTCCATAACTCCTCTCCTCCTTTTTTCTTGAAAATGTATGATATTAATAATAATATTTTTAATTGTTATTTTAGTGTTTAATATATAATTTAAATATATTTTATTGGTGTTTTTTTTATGAAAGTGACAAAATTTATCATAATTCGATTGTTAACTAGCAGTATGAATTGTCATTATTAGTTGTTATTCATGAATGTGAGTTGTCTCATCATTACTATTTAAAAAAAAGACACACGCAACCTAAAATGACCCATTGGTGATTCGTAAGGGGCACACTTCCACTCCTACCAGATGTCTCTAAGCCTTGAGCCATAATTTCATATTAGTAATAGTTTTAATATGAAATTAAGAATATTATAAAACCCCCTTATCATGAGTAGAGTGTCCACTCAAAATATCGACTTTCTATACTAACACATTGAAAATCCAAAAATATTGACACGATAACTTACCATTGTGAAAACCTCCATACTCAAATATATTTTTTATTTTAAAATTAATGTTTACAATGAAAATTATCTTTATTGTATGGATGAACAATGAATGCACCTTATCCTCTTATCATATGTCGCAAATGTTTGTAGATACCTGTGTATTTGAAAACAAATCCTTATGGATTTTAGAAGAGTATGTTATGGTGGCATGCACATGTTTGTAGATACATGTGCATTTTACAACAATTCTTTGATGGAGTTGAGAAGATTATATTAAGATTGTATTTTGCTTTTTTTTTAAATGATATTCTTTTTTTAACTTGATGGAATCTATGTTATGAATTTGATAATGTTTTGAGTCTGGAAAATATTTGTATGGTTTCTAATCAATCTTGTTATAAGTTTCAAAACAATATTTTATATACTTTTTATTTTGAGGATGATATTTGGGAGGTAAATTATTTGGTTGCAGTTTTGGTAACCTAATCTAGTGGGGATATCAAGTGAGACTTACAATATTCATAGAAGTAGTTAGCCCAATTTAACACTGTGATCTCATACTTATAATTCACACCAATTAACCACTTAAACTAATCCACTAAGCTTAAAACACTGACGTTCTATATTAGTAACTTGTGATATAATTCAAAATCCATTGTAAAAATGGAAAAATTGCACCTCTTTGTATTTAAATCAAAATTGAAGTCTTATATACACTTGGCACATGCTTTTTTAGTTAATATATGATTCCACAATTAAACGATGTGGTGATATCAACTTCAATGTTTTCCATTTCCCATTTCCCTTTGGTAAGCAATATTATTGGGTTTTATTGGGTTAGCAATCTTTAAGAGTTAGCAATATTATTGGGTTTTATTGGGTTGAATTACACAGTTCCACTATGGTCCATGTGTCGAATATTTAAGAGTTAATCCTACTTGTGACGGACATATTCCACGAACTTTAAAGCCACCAGTGATTTTTACCTACCTATAGTAAAAGTGAAGAAGGACGGTCAAGACAATCCAATATATGCTTAGACCTTGTTTCTAACAAAAATGACATCTCTCGTGGTTTAGAATAATGAGATGGTGATACAAGTCATTATTGAAGAGTTGATTTTCAATTGTTTTATATTTTTTCGTCATGAAAAGCTATATGGGAAACTTTCATGAGAATAACTAACTCAAAGAAGTGATCTTAAGACTTTTTGCATGAAGTTTAAAGAAATTAAGCACTTGAGATTAAAAAAAATGATATCTAAAATGTTGTATTGTAGTAGATTTCATTGCTTAAATAAAAAGTCAATAGAGCTTTAAATGAAGAGTTCATAATACACAATATTTGCTAAGGTATTGTAAATGGGGTCGTAAATTAAGTGAATTTGACTATGAAAAAAACTCTATTGTTAAAAATAAGCTTGAGCCAAAGAAGTCTTGGGACATGTAATCTCTCAGAAAGTCCTAGTTACCAGGTGCAAACCCTAGAGGTATTGATCGATGTTGTGCTATTCACTTCACTAGTTTCAATATCACTTTTTCACCCATATAAGCATTACGAAATGTAATGAATACTAAATAAATTATTCAGTATCACGATAAATTTATTCATTCATCAAACATAAATTATACTTCATGACTTACCTTATACAAATTATATTAAAAGAAATCTTGAAAACCCCACTTTATAAAATAAAAAATAAAAAATAAAAAATACCTTGAAAACAAAACAATGGTATTCTCGAATGCATCATTAACTATTGAATCTTTAGTGCTAATAGGTTTATTTGTAATATTTATATCTACTTTGCTTTAAAATAGATTTAGTGTTGCATATTTACTCTCCTGTAAATTTTTACATATAATATATGCTTTTTTGAAGGATAATCTGCTCATAGAAAAACTTATGCACCTAATACACTTTCCCTCGGGATGTGAGCCAATGAGGGGAGCATCGTTGAATCTCCAATCCAAATTCCCTAGCCTCATAGGCTCTCTCCTCTAGGGGGAGTATGTCGGGTGCATAAGTTTCACAATCCTCTCATCATACGTAAGTTTGGAGTTGTTGCTGACTTACCACTATGTCATGTCCATGTGGTGATCATGCAGTGCTTATCATATTTTACAATGCAATACAAATCTCGTTTGTACATTCAACTATGTATGGAATTGCTTGTGCCCCCTATTTTTAAACCTATGAATTTCATTTTCTAACGCAACGAAGGTAAACATCTCACAACTTCATGATGCATTTAGTGACATTTATCTTCTTTCTTCTTTTTCATTTGTTATAAATTATTGACTACCTCTTCACTCTCAAGAGTGTTTCAATAGATGACGGTATAACATTAATCATAATGATGGTTTAAAGTATTAGTTATCTCTTCACTTTCAATAGATGTCAAGTCTCGCTAGCACGATTGGTTTCTGAGGGTTCCATTTGTGAGGCGACCCATAGTTCGAAACTTCGTGGTAATGGGAGGAGACACTTAAAAATCCATCCATGCTAAGGGTTGGTGTGACCCAAGCTAGGTGTGATCTCTAGGTGATTTCAATGGCTTAGATGCCCCTGGGTCACAATTTATTAGACCACAAACTAGTCCTACAAGTGGTAGACATCTAGTAAAAAAACCAGTATTTTAATAGATGATGACATACCATTAATAATGATAATTATTATTGACTAAAACCATATTTTTATGAAGAAAATTGGATTTTAATTTAATTTATTTTATGAGTTAATAATCTATGAAACTGAATAGTACTACAAATGGTTTGTTTGTGTAAGAAAAGTACTTTGGAAAAAATACAAAAGAAAATTACTCTGGAGAAAAGTGTTTTGATCTTCTACTTAATAAGTAAGACAAAGATGATTTATTATTTTCTCTCACGATGTTTTTGGTGTTGTCCATTTGATTATGAAACTCATAAGGGTTTGTTCTGATTGTAACATTATTAATTTTTTTTTACATTAACTACATTGTAAAGATAATTTTGATTAAGTAACCTAAGGTTAACGATCTCTATATAGTAGATTGACTTCATTTCATTCTCAATTTCTTCATTGCAGAATGATTTTTCTTCAGTTATGATAGTACTTTTAATTATATTCATATTATGGAGAGTGGCTTTATTCTCTACAAGTAATGGTTAAACCAAGAATCCACATTACTTAAGTCACAACTTTTACTTATATTTTCATGCTGGGAAGCCTCACAATCTTCGTGTTAATTACCTTGTGTTTATACATGATCTGTTTGGTCATGGCCTTATTCTCAATAAGTGGAATCCCAACCTCTCATGAAAAATTTGGATTGGGTACACTACTTTAATTGTAAGATTATAATTATAAAATGCTTTTGGATTTCCTTAATCTGTCTCCAAGTATTTTTAAAACAAGCCAAAACCACAAGCTTCACAACCATATAAGATCACTAAAGTAACTAGCATATCAAAAAACACATTTTTTAACATAATTAAAAATGTGCTTCTTTCTAGTTCTTTTCAAAGACCAAATAGGAAAAAACACTTGTACAACAAGCGCAAGTTCATTAATATTAAGTATAGCATAAAACATTGAAAGGAAGGATTTTTTGTTTGTTTGTAAATTTGTGGTTCTCTACTTCCATAGAATTTCAGCACATTAATACTATAATATAGTATAAAACATTGAAAAAAACCTATTTATATAAATTTGTGTTTTTTTACTTTTATTATTAATATTTACTCTGATAGTTACGTCGATAGGTGTATATATTTTGGAATTTTGGGATGGACTATCATATATGTTTTTTCATTTATGGATGAGAATGAGACAAGTGTATTGTCTAAATTGATTTTATGGGCATCGTCCAAGATCAAACGAGAGTGAGACAAGTGTACTGTCGAGATTGATTCTATGGGCGTTGTCCAAAATTAATAATTAAAATTTTCAAAAAATAAAAAAACAGCTTAATTAACATGTGATAAGTACACTTAGTGATAGTTGTAAAAATTAAAATTAATCTTTAACTATTTGATTATTAGATACAACTATGAGCTTAACTCCATCGATTATTTAATACTACTATTAGCTTAACTCTAATGACTCTATAACTATTAGCTTAACTCCAATGATTCTACAACTATTAGCTTAAATTCAACTCTAATCACTTAAGGCTTAGTCCAAATGCATTTGGAATCAAGGAGTCTAGCTATTGTGTAGTCATGTAAGAGTCAAACTCATAATAAATAGTTCAAACTCCTAATAAACTCCTCCAAACTCCTAATAAACTCCTGGTAGCATCTCATAGTTGGTCATCTAACTAATATATAGTTAGTATTACACGTTTAGGTTTTCCATATAGATATAATTAGCTTGTTGATTCTTTTTAAAGGAGGTTAGTCTAACTCATAATCAACAATTTCAAAAAAATAAAAAATAACTTAGTTAACATCTGATAAGTACAATTCATGATAGTTGGAAAAAACAAACTTCAGCTTCAACTATTTGATTATTAGATACAACTATTAAATTATTAGCTTAAATACATTGATGATACAACTATTAGCTTAATTTCAACTCCAATCATGAATTTTACTTGAATTGCAATTGCCAATATACTAGCAATAACCATATTGATAAGATTAATATGTTTGGAATATGCCAATGGGAATATCGTGAGTGGAGTTAATCTAATATAGTTGTATCATGATTGGAGTTAATCTAATAGTTATCCAATATAACTGCGATTGGAGTTAAAGTTAAGCTAATAGTTGTAGAATCATTGGATTTAAGCTAATAGTTGTATCTAATAGTTAATGTATCAACCATTACAGTTCAATTAAAATTCGTGATTGGAGTTGAAGTTAAGTTAAAGTTGTATCATCATTGGACGTAACCAAATAGTTATAAAAAAAATTCCTAAAGATTGTGTCAATTACTTGTATCTAATAGTTAATCTAACATAACAACCACTTAAGTTGTGGTTGTTAAGCTCATAGTTGTATCATCATTGGAGTTAAGCTAATAGTTGTATTTAATAGTTAATGTAAAATTTAATATACATCTATTGTAGTTAATAAAAGAGCTCTGAGTTATCCCGACTTCTAGCTTCCAAATGGAGTTGGACTAAGCCTTATGCACATTAAATCGACTCCCAATTGGTAGGTGGAGTTCGAGTGTCACATGAGTTGCACACTACCATGCCAATAAGTGCAACTATCACACGAGTTCAAGGAATTTATTAGGAGTTCAGAGGATTTTATTAGGAATTCTACTATCACACGAACTGCATGTTACTTCAACTCCCAGCTATTAAATGCAGTTTGACTAATTAACTCAACTTCGAGTTGCTAGATGGAGATCAACTGTCACATGGACTACACATTACCATGCCATTAAGTTCAATTATCACATGAGTTATTTTTTTTTCCAACTACCACAAATTGCAGTTATCACATGAGTTATTTTTTTTTATTTTTTTTATAATTGTTTATTAGGAGTTCGAATGATTAATAGTTAATTTAAAATTTAATATAAATCTATTGTAGTTAATAAAAGAGCTATGAGTTATCCTAACTTCTAGCTTCTAAATGGAGTTGAACTAATCTGTATGCACATTAACTGGACTCCCAATTGGTAGGTGGACTTCGAGTGTCACATGAGTTGCACATTACCATGCCACTAAGTGCAGTTATCACATGAGTTTAGAGGAATCTGTTAGGAGTTATACTATCACATGAACTGCATGTTACTTCAACTCCGAGATGTTAAATGTAGTTTGATTAATTACCTCGACTTCGAGCTGCTAGATGGAGTTCAACTGTCACATTGAATACACATTCACATGCCATTAAGTTCAGTTTTTAGATGAGCTATTTTTTTATTATTTATTTATTTATTTCCAACTACCACAAATTGAAGTTATCACATGAGCTAGTTTTTATTTTTTTGTAATTGTTTATTAGGAGTTCAAGTGATTAATAGTTAATTTAAAATTAATATAAATCTATTGTAGTTAATAAAAGAGATTTGAGTTATCCTGACTTCTAGCTTCCAACTTGAGTTTGACTTAAGCCTTATGCACATTAATTGGACTCCCAATTGGTTGGTGGAGTTCGAGTGTCACATGAGTTGCACATTACCATGTCACTAAGTGCAGTTATCCCATGAGTTAATAGGAATTTATTAGGAGTTGAGAGGATTTTATTAGGATTTATACTATCACATGAACTACACATTACTTCAACTCCGAGCTGTAAGATGTAGTTTGACTAATTAGCTCGATTTTAAGCTGCTAGATGGAGTTCAACCGTCACATGGACTACACATTACCATGCCATTAAGTTCAGTTTTCACATGAGCTATTTTTTTTTTCCAACTACCACAAATTGCAGTTATCACATGAGCTATTTTTTTATTTTTTATTTATAATTGTTTATTAGGAGTTCAAACAATTAATACTTAATTTAAAAGTTAATATAAATCTATTGTAGTTAAGAAAAGAGCTCTGAGTTATCTTGACTTCTAGCTTCCAAATGGAGTTGGACTAAGCCTTATGCACATTGACTAGACTCCCAATTGGTAGGTGGAGTTCGAGTGTCACATGAGTTGCACATTACCATTCCATTATGTGCAGTTATCACATGATTTCAGAGAAATTTATTAGGAGTTGAGAGGATTTTATTAGGAATTATACTATCACACGAACTTCACATTACTTCAACTCCCAACTGTAAATGTAGTTTAAATAATTAGCTCAAATTCGAGCTTCTAGATGGAGTTCAACTGTCACATGGACTACACATTACCATGCCATTAAGTTCAGTTATCACATGAGATTTTTTTTTCTTATTTCTTATTCATTTTTTTCCAACTACCACAAATTGCACTTATCACATGAGTTATTTTTTTATTTTTAATTTTTTTTATAATTGTTTATTATGAGTTTGAACGATTTTATTAGGAGTTCGACTCTTACATGACTGCACATTAGCTAGACTCCTAGATTCCAAATACAATTGGACAAAGTCTTAAGTGATTAAAGTTAAAGTTAATATAATAGTTGTTGAATCATTGGAATTAAGCTAATAGTTGTATGTAATATTTAAGCTAATAGTTATCCAATATAACTATGATTAGAGTTGATGTTAAGCTAATAGTTCTAGAATCATTGGAGTTAAGCTAATAGTTGTATATAATAGTCAATGGAGTTAAGCTCGTATTTGTATCTATTAATCGAATAGTTGAGGATTAATTTTAATTATGGTGATAGGCGTATATATCTTAGATTCTTTTAATTACACTGATAGGCTTATATATCTTAGACTTTTGTGGTGCTACCATCTATGCTTTTTCATCTGCGGACGAGAATGAGACAAGAGTAATGTTTAGATTGATTCTATGGGCCTCGTCCAATATTAAACGAGAATGATACTAGTGTACTATCCAGATTGATTCTATGGGCGTCGTCCAAAATTAATAATTAAAAATTTCAAAATAATAAAAAATAGCTTAATTAACATGTGACAAGTACACTTAGTGATAGTTGTAAAAATTAAAATTAATCTTCAACTATTCGATTATTAGACACAACTACGAGCTTAACTCCATCGATTATTAGATACAACTATTAGCTTAACTCCAATGATTCTAGAACTATTAGCTTAACTTCAACTCTAATCACAGTTATATTGGATAACTATTGGCTTAACTATTAGATACAACTATTATCTTAACTCCAATTAATTTACAACCATTCGCTTAACTTCAACTCTAATCACTTAAGGCTAGTCCGACTGCATTTGGCATCTAGGAGTCTAGCTATTGTGTAATCATGTAAGAGTCGAACTCCTAATAAAATCCTGGTAGAATCTCGTAGTTGGGCATCTAGATAATATACAATTAGTATTAAATGTTTAGGTTTTCCATTTAAATATAATTAGGTTTTAGATTCTTTTAAAAGGAGGCCAGTCTAACTCATAATCAACAATTTCAAAAAAAAAAAAAAACTTAGTTAACATCTGATAAGTACAATTCATGATAGTTGGAAAAAGAAAACTTCAGCTTCAACTATTCGATTATTAGATACAACTATTGAATTATTAGCTTAAATACATTGATGATACAACTATTAGCTTAACTTCAACTTCAATCATGACTTTTACTTGAATTGCAATTCCCAATATACTAGAAACAACCATATTGATAAGGTTAATATGTTTGGAATACACAAACAGGAATATCACGAGTGGAGTTAAGCTAATAGTTGTATCATTATTGGACTTAACCTAATAGTTAATCTAATAGTTATCCAGTATATTTGTGATTAGAGTTAAAGTTAAGTTAATAGTTGTAGAATCATTGGATTTAAGCTAATAGTTGTATATAATAGTTAATTTAAAAGTTAATATACCAACCATTGTAGTTCAATTAAAATTCGTGATTGTAGTTGAAGTTAAGTTAAAGTTGTATCATCATTGGACTTAACCTAATAGTTATACATTTTTTTCCTAAAGAATGGGTCAATTAATTGTATCTAATAGTTGATCTAACATAACAACTACTTAAGTTGTGGTTGTTAAGCTCATAGTTGAAGTTATGCTCATAGTTGTATCATCATTGGAGTTATGCTAATAGTTGTATTTAATAGTTTATTTAAAAGTTAATATAAATCTATTGTAGGTTATAAAAGAGTTCTGAGTTATCCTGATTTCTAGCTTCCAAATGGAGTTGGACTAAGCCTTATACACATTAACTGGACTCCCAATTGGTAGGTGGAATTCGAGTGTCACATGAGTTGCAAATTACCATGCCACTAAGTGCAGTTATCACATGAGTTCAGAGGAATTTATTAGGAGTTCAAAGGATTTTCTTAGGAATTCTACTATCACATGAATTGCATGTTACTTCAACTACTTGCTGTAAAATGTAGTTTGACTAACTTACTCGACTTCATGCTGCTAGATGGAGTTCAACTGTCACATGGACTACACATTACCATGCCATTAAGTTCAATGATCACATGAGTTATTTTTTTTTAATATTTGTTTATTAGGAATTCGAACGATTAATAATTAATTTAAAAGTTGATATAAATCTATTGCAGTTAATAAAAGAGCTCTGAGTTATCCTGATTTCTAGCTTCCAAATGGAGTTGGACTAATCCTTATGCACATTAACTGGACTCCCAATTTGTAGGCGGAGTTCGAGTGTCACATGAGTTGCACATTACCATGCCACTAAGTGTAGTTATCACATGAGTTTAGAGGAATTTATTTGGAGTTGAGAGGATTTTATTAGGAGTTATACTATCACACGAACTACATTTTACTTCAACTCTGAGCTGTAAATTGTAGTTTGAATAATTAGCTCAACTTCAAGATGCTAGATGGAGTTCAACTGTCACATGGACTACACATTACCATGCCATTAAGTTCAGTTTTCACATGAGTTTTTTTTTCCAACTACCACAAATTGCACTTATCACATGAGTTATTTTTTATTTTTTTATAATTGTTCATTAGGAGTTCAAATGATTAATATTTAATTTAAAAGTAAATATAAATTTGTTGTAGTTAGTAAAAGAGCTTTGAGTTATCCTTACTTCTAGCTTCAAAATGGAGTTCAACTTAAGCCTTATGTACATTAACTGGACTCCCAATTGGTAGGTGGAGTTTGAGTGTCACATGAGTTGCACATTACCATGCCAATAAGTGCAGTTATCTTATTAGTTCAGAGGAATTTATTAAGAGTTGAGAGGATTTTATTATGAGTTATATTATCACATGAATTGCACATTACTTCAACTCCGAGCTGTAAAATGTAGTTTGAAAAATTAGCTCGACTTCGTGCTGCTAGATGGAGTTCAATTGTCACATGGACTACACATTACCATGCCATTAAGTTCATTTTTCACAAGAGATTTTTTTATTTTATTTTATTCTAATTACCACAAATTACAGTTATCACATGAGCTATTTTTTTAAAATTTCCATTAGGAGTTCAAACGATTAATACTTATTTAAAAGTTAATATAAATCTATTTTAGTTAAGAAAAAAGCTCCGAGTTATCTTGACTTCTATCTTCCAAATGGAGTTGGACTAAGCGTTATGCACATTAACTAGACTCCCAATTGGTAGGTGGAGTTCGAATGTCACATGAATTGCACATTACCTTTCCACTAAGTGTAGTTATCACATGATTTCAGAGGAATTTATTAGGAGTTGAGAGGATTTTATTAGGATTTATACTATCACACGAACTGCACGTTACTTCAACTCCCAGACGTAAAATATAGTTTGACAACATAGCTTGAATTCAAGATTCTAGATGGATTTCAACTGTAACATGGACTACATATTACCATGCCATTAAGTTCAGTTATCACATGAGCTTGTTTTCTTAATTTTTAATTTTTTTTTTCCAACTACCACAAATTGCAGTTATCACATGAGCTATTTTTTATAATTGTTTATTAGGAGTTCGGACGATTTTATTACGAGTTTGACTATTACATGGCTGCACATTAGCTAGACTCCTAGATGCCAAATGCAATTGGACTAAGCCGTAAGTGATTAGAGTTGAAGTTAAGCTAATAGTTGTATCTAATAGTTAAGCTAATAGTTATCCAATATAACTCTAATTAGAGTTGATGTTAAGTTAATAGTTCTAGAATCATTGGAGTTAAGCTAATAGTTGTATCTAATAATCATTGGAGTTAAGCTTGTAGTTGTATCTAATAATCGAATAGTTGAAGATTAATTTTATTTACGTGGATAGGTGTATATATCTTAGAATTTTGGGGTGGACTACCATCTATGTTTTTTCATCTACGAATGAGAATGAGACAAGTAGTCTAGATTGATTCTATGGGAGTTGTCCAAGATTAAATGAGAATGAGACAATTGTACTGTCCAGATTGATTCTAAGGGCGTCTTCCAAAATTCATAATTAAAATTTTCAAAAAAATAAAAAAATAGATTAATTAACATGTGATAAGTACACTTAGTGATAGTTGGAAAAATTAAAATTAATTTTCAACTATTTGATTATTAGATACAACTACGAGCTTAACTCCATCGATTATTAGATACAACTATTAGCTTAACTCCAATAATTATAGAACTATTAACTTAACTTTTACTCTAATCACAATTATATTGGATAACTATTCACTTTACTATTAGATACAACTATTAGCTTCACTACAATGATTATAGAACTATTAACTTAACTTCAACTCTAATCACAATTATATTGCATAACTATTAGATACAACTATTAGATTAACTCCAATGATTCTACAATGATTAGCTTAACTTCAACTCTAATCGCTTAAGGCTTAGTCCAACTACATTTGGCATCTAGGATTCTATCTAATGTGTAGTCATGTAAGAGCCGAACTCCTAATAAAATAGTTTGAACTCCTACTAAACTCCTCCAAAATCCTAAAAAACTCTTGGTAGCATCTCGTAGTTGGGCATCTAGATAGTATACATTTAGTATTACATGTTTAAGTTTTCCATATAGATATAATTAGGTTTTTGATTATTTTTAAAGGAGGCTAGTCTAACTTTAATCAACAATTTCAAAAAAATAAAAAATTGCTTATTTAACATCTGATAACTACATTTCATGATAGTTGGAAAAAACAAACTTCAGCTTTAACTATTCGATTATTAGATACAACTATTGAATTATTAGCTTAAATACATTGATGATACAACTATTAGCTTAAATTCAACTCCAATCATGACTTTTACTTGAATTGCAATTGCCAATATATTAACTTTTAAATTAACTATTAGATACAACTATTAGCTTAACTACAATGACTCTACAATTATTAGTTTAAATCCAACTCTAATCATGGTTATATTGGATAAATATTAGATTAACTCCAATTATTCTACAACTATTAGCTTAACTTCAACTCTAATCGCAGTTATATTGGATAACTATTAGATAACTATTAGATTATTCCAATAGTGATACAACTATTAAATTAAATTTTGATGAACTCCATCTTTTAGCATGAGAAGTTGACCTCGATTGCAGTGAAACCATGCACAAAGAACAATCACTTAGGTAATGTGCAGCTTATGTGACTGTTGAACTCCGTCCGGAAGTTGGGATTCGAGTTAATGTGCATAAGGCTTAGTCTAAGCTTTATATTAACTATTAGCTTAACTCCAATAATGATACAACTTTGAGCCTAACTTCAACTATAAGCTTAACAATCATAAATTAAGTGGTTGTTATATTAGTTTAACTATTAGATACAAGTAATTGACACATTGCTTAGTAAAAAAAAATTATCAATATGTCAAATATATACCTCTCGACGTATTTCAAACATATTAATATTAATAATATGTTTGTTGCTAGTATAATATAGTATAAAACAATGAAAAGGACCTTGAACTTTCTACATGGTATTGTTTGTCATAAATACAAATTTGACATTTACATCGATAGGTGTATATATCTTAGAATTTTGGGGTGGACTACCATCTATGCTTTTTTATCTACAAACGAGAATGAGATAAGTGTACTGTCCAAACTGATTCTATGGGCGTCGTCCAAGATTAAATGAGAATGAGACAAGTGTACTATCCAGATTGATTCTATGGGCGTCCTCCAAAATTAATAATTAATAATTTCAAAAAAAATAAAAAATAGCTTAATTAACATGTGATAAGTACAGTTAGTGATAGTTGGAAAAATTAAAATTAATATTCAACTATTTGATTGTTAGATACAACTATGAGCTTAACTCGATCGATTATTAGATACAACTATTAGCTTAATTTCAAATCTAATCACTTAAGGCTTAGTTCAATTGCATTTGGCATCTAGGAGTCTATCTAATGTGCAGTCATGTAAGAGTCGAACTCCTAATAAAATAGTTCAAACTCATAATAAACTCCTCCAAACTACTAATAAACTCCTACATCTCATAGTTGGGCATCTAGCTAATATACAGTTCATATGACATGTTTAGGTTTTCCATATAGATATAATTAGGTTTTTGATTATTTTTAAAGGAGGTTAGTCTAACTCATAATTAACAATTTCAAAAACATCCAAAATAACTTAGTTAACATATGATAAGTACAATTTGTGATAGTTGGAAAAATCAAACTTTAGCTTCAATTATTCGATTATTAGACACAAGTATTCAATTATTAGCTTAAATACATTGATGATACAACTATTAGCTTAACTTCAACTCCAATCATGACTTTTACTTGAATTGCAATTGTCAATATATTAACTTTTAAATTAGCTATTAGATACAACTATTACCTTGCTGCTTAACTCCAATGGTTCTACAATTATTAGTTTAACTTCAACTCTAATCATGGTTATATTGGATAAATATTAGATTAACTATTAGATACAACTATTAGCTTAACTTCAACTCTAATCGCAGTCATATTGGATAACTATTAGATTATTCCAATAGAGATACAACTATCAAATTAAAGTTAGATGAACTCCATCTCTTAGCATGAGAAGTTGACCTTCATTGGCGTGAAACCATGCACCAAGAACAATCACATAGGTAATGCGTAGCTTATGTGACAATTGAACTCCATCTGGTAGTTGGGAGTTGAGTTAATGTGCATAAGTCTTAGTCTAAGATTTATATTAACTTTTAAACTAACTATTAGATACAACTATCAGCTTAACTCCAATGATGATACAACTATGAGTCTAACTTCAACTATGAGCTTAACAACCATAAATTAAGTGGTTGTTATGTCAGATTAAATATTAGATACAAGTAATTGACACATTCTTTAGTAAAAAAAACATTGTCAATATGTCAAATATATACCTCTCGATGCATTTCAAACATATTAATCTTAGTAATATGGTTGTTGCTAGTTATATATAGTTTGTGTGATTGAGGAATGGAGTTTATAATATATAAGTCTACCAAGTCAAAATAATATTTGTTTATTAAAAAAAACCATTTTCTTTTTATTTGTTGAGTAGTTAGATAAAATTCAATTCACTTAAATTTTTAATTAAAATGTTATAACAATGTTGTTTATCATTTTTTTTTATCTTAATAGTATGGGAAAACTATTTATGCAAATAAATTAAATAAATTAATATTGTGATAATGTTGATGATAGTTATTAAGATCCATTAAGATCAACTTTGATTTATTGGACCTTATAAATAAGTTAATAAAGTACTTGAATTCATTTAGAATTTTATTTATGTGTTCGAAAAACTTAAAGATAATCATTTCTAAGTCACTATAATTTTGTTGACTTAAAAGGTTACAGAGGGTATTATTGTAATACTAGTTTGAAATTGAGATTTAATGTGGGTGTACACATGACAATCTAAAATGAAATGTTTTTCATCTCAACCTTCTTAGTCTCAAAAAGATGACAAATTCTTTCTAGAGAGGTAGTTTTAGTAATTATACATCCCCAACTTTACTATGGAGCTCACGAGAGTTCATTATTACTCTAACAATGTTGATTTTCTTCTTTACACTAGTTAAAATAGAAAGATGTTGTTGATCTTCTAGATTGGGGTTAATCACCTCCTAATAATATCTTAATTTTCTCGTATCCTCTAACTCTTTATCGCACTGCAATTTCTTCTTAAAAATAGGTGTAATAATTTTTTTATGTTATCCATATTTTGCGAAGTGACATCTTCCTTGATACCCCAATGATTTAGCGAGGATTTGAGATCTTTTTGCCAGTCCCGAATGAGTCACAGATGGTTTAGACTAGAATTTAGAGCAATCTTAGGAATCCTCTTGTCATCCATGTTAATTACCTTAGGTACCTAGTCATAGATGTGCTCTCAATGGGGGATAGACATGCTTTTATGAGGAGAATAGGATAGGGTGTATTGCTTTTAATTTTAAGATTATAGATTATAAATTGTTTCTGGATTTGCTCAATCCTTCTCCAAGATCCTCTAGAGATGCTACAACTCCAAACTCCAAACTGACAACTATATAAGATTACAAAAGTAACAAAAATCTTAAATAGATTTTGTTTTTAATCTCGTAATTAAACATATGTTGATTTACAATGGTTTTAAAAATAAAAATAAGTTTTCCACTACCACTTATCTTTTCACAATTCCAATAAACTTATGATAGAAATTAAATCCAAAATTATATAAGATTACTTCCTACTAATTATTATCATACACATAATCTTTTTAGACTTGTTTTACAATGGTTTTAAAAATAAAAATAAGTTTTCCACTACCACTTATCTTTTCACAATTCCAATAAACTTATGATAGAAATTAAATCCAAAATTATATAAGATTACTTCCTACTTATTATTATCATACACATAATCTTTTTAGACTTGTTTATCATAAGTTCGTTTTATCGATACTAACATTTATATATACACTAAATCAATTATAATATTTTAAAATATAATCTAAAACATCGAACTAATTTATATAAATTTCTGATTCTCCCTTCCAAAAAAATCCATAGATAGTATCAATTCATACGTGTACTATAACCGTCGCAATATTTTAAAATATAGTCTAAGGCATTGAATTATACAATTTATAAATTTATGATTATAGATAGTATCATTTGTTTAATTTAATAAATAAAAAATCGATATAATAAATTATCAATATGAAAATATATACCATTAAAAGACTTATATTTATATTATTTAAATAATTAATAAGTTAATAAAAACATAACATTATATATATATATTAACCATTTGGTTTTGAAGGGGTTTTTTTATTGGAATCTTGTAATTTTAATTTTGCAAAATCTAAGCGAAACTATGTTTTGATGGTAGAAATAGATCCAACACTCGCAAAATCTCTTAGGGGACCCAAAATTTTAAAGTTTGACAGTTGTAAGAGGATTTTGAAAAAAAATCTATCGGATTTTTTCAAAAGCATGCTAGAAAAATCAAACTTTATGTTCGAAATCATCTAACATTTAGACTACACGATCAAAAAATATTAATGCATTAAACACACACACACACACACACAATAATGGATAAATTTGTATTAATAAAAGAGGGAAGAACTATGGATAAATCCTGCAATTTTCTTATACAAAAATATCAAACAAGTTTTGATAAGCAACATTAGCTTTATTTTTCCAATTGTGATGTTGTCTATCTAATTGTTTTACAAAATATTCCTACATAAGTCAACTATTATACTGGTATACAGTCTAAAAAAACATAATAAAAACTATTTTACAATACTTTTTTAGAAAAATTGAGCTTGATTTGCATGGCCCCTAAGAGGCCTTTCCAATAGCCTAGTAAACAAGATGAATGGAAATACAAGTTGGAATCCAAATTACACAATTGTTTCTTCTTCCGACCTATCTCCTATTGTTTCCTTGAGATTGTTGGATGCTGAGAAGTGCTTTGAGTCCCTCCATTACATAGTTAGAATTTCGAAATAAAATGCCTTGGAGAGGAATGAGACCTTGAGATCCAATGGTGAAAACTTGAGAAATGACAAGGGTAACACTACTAGCCAGGTCTAAAGCAAGGCGGGAGGAGATAGAAGACTCAAAGACTAGTGTATGGGGAGCCAACAATATAGGAAGGAACCATAACAAGATAAGGCTAGCTAGGATGGAATGCTAAAAAGTGCCATTGTGAAAGAAATAGTCCCCATAGACCGATGAGCCAAGAGGGAAGGAAAAAACAGTAAAAATGGATTGAACCAAATTTGAAGGGCTCAAAGTCAATAGGAACAAAACCAATAGGCCTTTATACAAAATCATATAGCCACATAAGCATGAACAAAGCTACAACAGGTAAAACAAAGTCGACAAGCCAAAGCAGGCCATGAGGTAATTTTCTAGAATATTCTTGAGTAACTAAGAATGAAAACCAAAATTGCAAAGTAGAAGCCAAATCAAAAGGAGGATAAGGAGAAAAAAATCCCAGGCAATGAAGCTCATAAAACAAACTTGGATCCATATTAATGCCCAAACACATAGAAAAAAGAACAAGATGTGAGCTAGCTATAGTTGTTCCTGAAGTGTTTCCCACACACTAGACAAGCTTCATGATAACATAAAAAATCAGATTGCTCTTGTCCATATTGGTAAACTGACTATGGAGAGGGGCCTATAAACTACCATATGTAGGGGTAATAATGAGTAGAACACCCTTAATTGTGTAATGACGGAAGGAACCATTGAAGAAGCGAGGGAACACATGGGAAACTTCCCTTTAAGCCTCTGTTATCATGATTTGATACATGCTCATAATGCATGGAAAAGATATGAAGACTCATTAGGGGATGGGGTGGTGTCTAGTCCTGCCTTCTTTTAAAACAATGTCCCCTTGATTTAAGGTGCAATCTAAGTCAACAAAATGGTTAGTGCACTATTTAGAACCCTCAACGGATGGTAACTTTGCACATGTTGAAATGATTGTATTATACTTTGAATTAAAGTCAAAATTCTTTGTATTTGAGATTTTCTAAGTTGGATCCTTTCTCTGAGATACAGTGATGATGGGCAACAAATATCCAATGACTGTGAAACAACTGATCCATTTTCTATATGCAAGGTGAGGTCCTCTCCACATAGAAAGAGTCTCATATTGGTTATTAATTAAGACTCCAATCCCCCAAACATAGAAAAAAACCAAATATCTCATGGGGACATACAACAACCCCGTCCCCCCTCTGCACCATCAACCCCAATATTTCCTTTGGAGGCTCCATCAAATAAGAGGGTGAAATGTTCCCTTTCTTTAATCCAATCCTTCACAATCTCTTCAATAAGCTTGATTTCCAATTTGGATCAAGAGAGGGATTTTATTTAACTTTTGATTGGGGAGGAAGAACCGACAAGAGAGATTCTCATATCCAGGCATTCTCTTCCACTTCTAGGTAGTTTATATTTAACTTTTGGTCTGATTGTTTCACTGAGCATTCCCCAATATTGAGAGGCAACCATTCTTGGGGACAAAGTTTCATTTTCAGAGACTCTTTTGTTTCAGGCCAACCATATCTTCCAACAAGTAAAGAAGGGGATAACCTTCCAAATTCTTTTTATGATAGGCTTGTTGTGGAGAGACTTAGGGTAGGATCTATGCCAATTTTGGAACATGCCTTTCCAACTTTTAGGTATCGCAAGTTGGATGCTTAGATCTACAATTATATATTTCTATGTTGAAATTGTGAAGTTTCATTCCATAAAGAGATGGATGAAGGTCTCTTCATAATTCTTGCAAATATGACATCTTGAATGGCCATGATTGCCTCTCTTTTGAAGGTTCTTAGCATTTCCCCACTTCCTGGTATACAACTTATATGATCCTGAATTAAGGGGAGGGAATAGATACAATTTTTCAAGATTGGGTAATTATATGTGGAGAATCAATAGTGGAGCTAGAGAGCTAGGCTAAGTTCTCCCAAATTTTTTGTGAGTTCCATTGTTAGATATTTGAGAAGATTAATTAACAATGACCCTAAGATCTATCTCTAATTTTGTGACAAGGATTTGAGCTAGGATGAGAAGAGAAAAAATTACCTGTCGCAGTGTGTTGTTTGGAGAAGACTTTGCTTTGAGACATTCATTGTTGACTTCTCTTTAAGCTCTCCATGATACCTAAAAGTTAATAAAAAACATGTTTTCTCCATTCTAGTAACAACAAATCTCATGAAACTCAAAGCAAATTAGATCTAACAACATACCAATTGACAAACAGAAGTATTGGGGGGACAATTGAATCCTTTCTTGTCACTTCAAAGAAATAATGGAAGCTTACAACCTTATCAATGAGTTGTTCCTCTCCTCCTTTGACTAGGTTCCCTCATTCACTTCCCAAGTATTTGATCACAAAAAGTGTTAAGAAAAAGAGTCTCTCACTATTCATCTAGCATAACTTTGCTCTTCAACCCTTCCTCTCTAGGCCTCACCCCAAATGCTTCCTATTTAGATTTAGGATTTGGGTGATGAGAGTGAAATTCTCAATGTGGGATGGGAATCTCAACTTCATTTCCTCCATTACACAATTTTCCATAGTTTGGGAATTTGCATGGTTAATTGAGGTTTTAATGCATAAAACACATATGACATGTATTTTCCTTCCACTTTAAGTTTGTGGAGACTTGATCTTAGATTTTGGTAGGCAATTCAATCACTGAAGTTTCCCATTTCGGGTTGCATGAGTATTCACTCACACCTTTCATATATGAAAGTAATGGTTAGATTAATAGATTATGTCTCTTTTAGTGCTTCATCTTTGTATTCATGTTGCAGGAAAACATTAGATTATTCTTTTGTCCTATGTTATTGAGGATGTTGAAATATGTGTTGATAGGGAACCTTTCCTATGTTCCATATCATGGTCAATGCACCTTAACCTATAGTTGTGCAGATACTTCTTTGTCAGAGTTGTTTTCTGTTAGAACAATAATGCACTCATTAGCACCTAATTACACTACTTAGTCAATTTTATTGCTTTTTAAGCTTTAATACACTATGTGGTGGACTAGGGGTGCTTAGTTGGACAAATGCCAAGTCATATTGGAGCTTTCACACCCACATGATCATTCTAGCTCAATAAACCAGCCACATGTGTGCCCCCATCATTGCTGGTGTGCTCCCATTCATTGAATGTGGACATGCAAGTTGACTTGGAGCACTAGAGTGGGATTTTGGCCAATTTTGGCTTGATTTGGTGCATTAAATGCTGCATTGAGACTCTAAACCACCCATATTTCCACATCCACACTATCCAAGGTGTAATCATTGACCCACAACACATCATCCATGTCCACTCAACAATTCGTGGTTGTTTGGGGTGATTTGGGACATGATTGGCCCACTTAGGGGGGTTTGATGCCATTTTGGCAATTTTTACTTATATGCTCACAATTGGATTGAAAAGCCTCAAGAAAATCCTATGTTGTATTATATACCTGAAAATAACAAGTTTCATGGTTAGACAGTCCGAAATTATCTTGTTCCAATTCACATTGTGTGTGTAATTTGTCTTTTAATTGATGGTTTTTTGACAGTTTTGCACCAAATTTGATTTGTGGGCTTCACTAACGCTCCTAGATTCTCCCGTGGTTCGATTTTATCCCATGGTATCAGATCCTGTTGGATATTTTTGAGTTGTAGATCAATTTAGAGTGATTTGAGCTACATTTTTAGTGGAGTTCTAGATAAAATCGAATTGTGTTTTTGTAGAAAATTTGACAAATTTCTTCATCATCTGTGCAGGAAGAAATGGAGGATACCCACATCATACTAACACCCTTCAATTTATTTGATTGGAATGCAAGATGGTGATTCAACTGAGATCCAAATAACTTTATAGAGTTACCATGGGCACTGAGGTGGAACCAAATTCTGCAATTGAGAAAGCCAAGTACTTCAACAGATTGGATGAGGCATTTGGATTGCTGTGTCTGAGCACCTCGAGAGAGATATTGTTCCACATTGACATTTTTACAACACCCAATGAGGTCTGGGTAAAACTAGAGACTCTATTTGGGAAAACTGATGAGCTACGTGGTCACCAGCTTGAGAATGAGCTTATCGACTTGAGCCTAATGCACTATGACACAATTTAGGATTTCTTCACCAAGTTTAAGTCACTTGTTTTGCAGTTGAAGGAGTGTGGCATTGAAAAGAAATAGGACCAATTGATCTTGTCTATACTTTCTAAGTTGGGGCCAGAGTTCTTAGTTTTTGTGAGTACATTCCACTTCGGCAAGTTAACACTTCGAAACTGGAAATTGCCCAGCTTGGAAAATTTCATGGATTCACTCACTCAGGAGCAAGAAAATCTTGTCAAAATTGGAACCATCAAGACCAAGGATCAAGCACTAGCAGTGGGAGTTTTTAATTCCTCAAAGGGAAATCCCAAGTCCAAAAATTCGAAGCTGTCAGAGAAGAAGAAAAACCTAGAAAAACCCAAATCCAGTGATGCAATTTCGAATCCTTCCAAGGAGAAGGAAAACAAGGGAAAAGAGAAGGCCAAATGCACCTATTTCCATAAGGGATGGCATATAGAGAGATCGTGCATGAAAAATACCATTAACACCATGGTGCAACTATTAGGGAGGAACAACATTCCATTCCTTGATAGTGCAAGGAAGAAGGATGTCAACTCTAGTTCAAATGAGAGCAAGGAGAAATGACATGATTTGGTGGAAGGTACTTCTAACTCTTCATCTTTTTTTATTGATTTATGGGCTTCTAGGAATATGGTAGCCAAGAAAGAGCTATTCTCCTCCTTGAGTTCAAATGCTGGCCCAACAGTTCGAATGGGGAATGATTCAGAACTCCAAACCAAGGGGATTGGGATGATTGATTTACATAATGACTTCTTCAGTGAATTATTGTATGTACCATATCTTGTAGAACATTTGTTGTCATTATATCAAATGACCCATACAGGAGAGCCAAAGAGGGTGAAATTCACTCCAGACATGGTAGAGATTGCAGAGATCTCAACAGACCAAGTCATTGCAATTAGATATGCAAACCACTATGACTAGAGGATAAACAAGTTCCTTATCTTCCTCCCCACTTCCAATGAAAAAGCACTTCTCTCACATGCCAATGAGGTTTTGAAGCTATGGCATGAGAGGTTTGGTCACATGAACTACAAATAATTGCAGGCACTACACAGAGATGAGATGGTGGAAGGTCTTCCACAAATCAGATCATCAAATGGGGCATGCATTGGGTGTGTAGTTGGGAAGCATCCTGAGAAAAGCTATGAGAAGGGGAAAGAAAGGAGAAAAAACCAACCACTTGGGTTAGTTCATTCATACTTGATTGGTCCATTTCCCACTCCATTATATGGTGGATCAAGGTATGTACTTACTGTCATAGATGATTACTCTCGATTTTGTTGGGTGTACTTCCTTAAATTGAAGTTTGAGGTATTTGAACACTTGAAGACTTGGAAGGAATTAGTATAAAATCAAAGTGGGAACAATATTAAAGTCCTTAGCACTGATAATAGAAAGGAGTATGTGAATAAGAACCAACAACAACTTTGTGAGGAGAGTGCCATCCAAATGTAACACTCAACTCCCCACACAGCACAAGAAATGGTGTGGTTGAGAGGAAGAATAGGTCACTAAAGGAGATGGCCACTTGCATGATAGAAGCAAGGGATCTAAGTCCCAAGCTATGGGATGAATCCATTAGTTGTGCTGCTCACATACAAAACAGAGGCTTTCACAAATCAGTAAAAGGAATGACACCTTAAGAGGCATGGTTTGGTCAAAAGCCAAATGTCTCAAATTTCATAATTTTCCGGACTAGAGCATGGGCTAGAATTTCATCTGAAAAGAGGAAAGCCTTGCAACCACAAAGAAAGGAGTGCATAATGGTTGGGGATGGTGAAGAAGCCAAAGGTTACAATCTCTTTGACACCTCCACTTGAAAGACATTTGTTGAGAGAAGTGTGAAATTTGAAGAAGAGCAATTCCTCATTTCGAGCTTGCACCGGGGGAATGCTCCTCTCCTCTACCATTCGAAGATGCAAGTGATGATAAATTCTCTATTTTTTCTGATATTCTGATAAAAATGTTAGTGAAGATGATGTTGATAAAGATGAATCACCATATAGGCCCAAATGGGCTGAAAACATTGTACTAGCAGTTGTGGAATTGGTAGGCAATCCCCATGAACCTAGGAAGACTAGATCACAAACTAGAAGAGCTTCCTTTGCAAGTGATAGTGATCTTGCTAATCACTGTTATATGCTGATTGGGACTGAACCTCATTCATATTGAAAATATTTTAATGACCCAAGATGGAGATAAGCAATGGAAGAAGGATTCTAGTCCCTCCAAGAGAACAATACATGGGAATTGGTTCCCCTTCCTCCTAAGAGGAAAGTTGTTCAATGCAAATGGGTTTTCTGGACCAAAATTGATGCTGATGGTTCTGATATAAAACATAAGGAAATATTAGTTGCTAAGGGCTATTCTTAGGTCCATGGTGCTGATTACACAAAGACCTTTGCATTGGTTTCAAAGATGGACTCAATTAGAGTAGTTCTGGCGCTAGCAGCTAGTAAAGGTTCAAAAGTTCACCACATGGATGTTAAGAGTGCTTTATTACATGGTGAGCTACAGGAATAAATATATATGCAGAATCCTGAAGGCTTCTAGGAGGATCCTTCATTGGTATGTAGGTTGAATAAATCACTGTATGGTCTCAAGCAAGCCCCCAGGGCTTGGTATGCTAAAATGGATGTGTTTTTGCTCTCTATTGGTTTCACAAGATGCAAATTAGACCCTAAAGTGTATTTGAAGAAAAATGATTGTATTTTTTAGGTCATTGTTATTTATGTTGATGATATCTTCATTACGGGTAGCTGCACCAATTTAATTGGCCAAATCAAGTCATCTTTGCACAGTGAATTTGCCATGACAAACCTAGGATTGCTAAGGCAATTTTTGGGATTGGAAATTGAGAAAAATGAAAGGGGCATCAAGATGAGTCAACCACAATATGCTTCAAACCTGATAAATTTTTTTAACATGGTTCAGTTTAAGGAAGATAAGTATCCCTTTATTTATGGTATTAAAATGCTAGAATTTGGCAATTCTCCATTGGTAGATTTTACACTCTACGGGCAACTAGTGGGCAGCTTGATCTACCTCACTCACACAAGACCTGATTTGTCTTATGTTGTAAGTGGCATAGAAATAAATATTCACCAGACATATGAGCTCCATTGTATAGAAGTAAAAAAAATTCTTCGGTATGTCCAAGGAACCAAGAACTTTAGGGTGCACTACACAGCTAGTTCCTCACTTCAACTAGCTGGATTTTCTGATTCAGATTGGGATGGAGATCCCACTGACAGGAAGTCAACTTTAGATTTTGTTTTTATTTTTGCTGAAGGTCCCATTTCCTGGTCAAGTAAGAAAAAACACACTATTTCACTTTCACCAGCAGAGGCCGAGTACAGGGCAACAGTCAATGCTGGTACACAGTGTGTTTGGTTGTAGGGAATTCTCTGAGAATTTGGTGTCACAATTGATTTTCAGTTCTTGGCTCCTAATATTAGTCATTTTCCCAAGATTTTAGGATAGTCGTGACTTTGTAAAGTTTGGATTCCCTGATAAAATTGGGGGAACCATCTATTCTCTCCTTCCAAGTATTATAGATTATCATTTTGTCTTATGCTTTCTGCATCCATAAGGGATATTGAATATAGAGGGGAGTAGGCCATAATTATTTTTGTTATTCATCGAAAGGGAGATAAATAAATGATTAGAACATGTGAAAGGGATTTTTTATGAACATATATCCAGGTCTTCTTCAAGATAATTGCCATGTATAAGAAAATGATATAGCCTTGTTGTTGTATGGTCACTGCCATTTCTTTTATTGGACCATGCATATCTTTGTTTCTTTGGTTTTATTTCAAATAAGGCACAATCATCCATAATATCCTCCACCAACTCCTAGGAGGCCTCTCGAATAGGTTATCCTCCCCTCTTTTCTTCTTGTGAAAGAACTATGTAAGAATATCTTTCTAGGATATTATTTCCTATACCCAATATATTTTTTATATCCAGGATTGAGTCCTAACATTCCTTCTTCTTCTTTTCTTGTATGACATAGGAGCATATATATTTATAATTTTATAGTGTTTACTAGTGGTCCTAAAATATGATGCATGGTTTCAAATTTCTAGTGAGATTTGAATTTTTTTATTCCATATTACACATAAGCCTCCCGAGGAACCTTTTGAGGAGACAATCGTGCACTCTCTATTTTTACAAAAAATATTTCTTGATTTTATTGCTTCCTTTTCCTGTAGCCTGGTATCTGAGATTAGTAGGACTTTATGTTATTCTATTTTGGTTTTTGGACGAGCCATCTGCAATTCTAGGAGACTATCTTCATTATTTAACAATGTGCTTAGTCTAACCTTCTTCTTCTATATTATTTTGGATGATGTATATATTTTTTTAGAACTATATGTTTTTGTATTCCTGATATGGATGTCTCTACTGTGGCTTGAAACTCCAAATTATTTTCTTTGTTCATTGCTTCCTCGCTTTTCTCCTTGTGAGAGTTCCTCCTTGGATTCTTAGGTAGTTCTTATTCTTCAGTTTCTTCTTCTTCTAAAAGATGATACTTTTGGTGAGTTAACACCTTGGAGGGAAGGGATTTTTCAAGGGAATCGATAATTAGAGAAGGAGAGATAAGAAGAGGCATGGAAATATCTATAACATCTTGAGAAGGGGACACATGGTTAGAGGGGAAGGGGGGTTCTGATTTTCCAATAAAATGGAGAGAGATTCAAACTTGTTTTAGGTTGGTGTTGCTAGGGGCTTGGAGGAGGATGGAGTAGAAGGATTTGAAGGGCCTACTTGGGAGGGACCCCATAGTTTCTTTTTAATAGTATGTTATTGTTACTCTCTCTTAATTTGTTGGATATGAGGGCCTTTGGGACAATCTTTTGCAAAAATTCCATACATATGGGAAATATTTAATTTGAAGGGGAGTTTCTCATAGTCGATTTTTTGTAGGTGACTCGATTTGTCCATTGATATTTTGATAACTCAGTTAGACCGTTTTCCATATCTACTTCAACACAAATACTTGCACAAGAAAATATACCTCCCTTTGGTTCAGTGTTGTCAATGCACTTTCCTTTTGCATTGCAAATTGTATTCAAATATTCGCCATGCTAGAAGTGAGGAGGTAAATGAGTTAACCACACCCAAGAATGAAATGTAGAAGGAACATGAAGTATGGGGTCAAAGTTGGGAGTCCACGTGTTCAGGTACACACCCCTAGAATACATGAAATAAGGATTATTTTGGAAATTCATGTCTCTATTGTATTTTAGATCGTAGAGGAAGGTGTAATACCCTATGCCACATAAGAAATTATTATTTTTTCCTTTGATGAGGAACATCTTATTTTTGTTTATCCATTTTCCCATGGGGTGAAGGCTATAGCCCTATAAATTGAGTGGTAAGACCACACTCTAAGAGAGATATGGTTTTCATTTGAGACACAAATTGGGAAAGAGAGATACCAGGAACTACAGTAAGACATTTAATTAATTTAGAAAGGAATGGCTTCAAGGGTTATTTCTTGAAAGAGTTCACCAAAACCTGGAAAACTGCCTCAACAAAAGAAGCAACGTTCCCTCTCGTATATGCATCCAAGAGGTTCATAATGAAGACAACAATGAGTGGGGTAGATAGGGTTTACACTAGGGTTAAAAAAGCACATAACAACAATATTTGATACATATCCAAGTAAATTTATCATATCCCTTTACAAAGTCTATTTTCATTATCGTAGTGAGAATATTTTTTGTTTCTATTTTGTGCATANGGGGCATCCTTGAGCCTAGAGGACAAACAGTAAAAACCTTCACTTGGGGATTGGGAGACAAGAAAAATGATGAGGATGAGTGGTTGGCGCTTCTACATGGTCTAGAAAATCTTGATAATAGAGCCATCTCAAGATTTCTAGTCTTTGGGGACTCATGACATTTGATTCTCAAACTAACATCTGGTTACCCATCAGGCTGCATCAAATGTAGATGGTTGTATAACAGGATCTCGCAGCTTCTGCTCCCAGCTAGCATCGACTACTTCCACATCTTAAGAGCGAATAACGCCGAGGAAGATGTTCTAGAAAATATAGACGCCTCTCTCCTTCAACGTTTCATTTCACTAAACAATGAAGAAGCTAGTCCTAAAGCCATTCCCTAACTCAACCCAAGGACCTCTATCCTCATTGCAAAGTCTCGGTAAAAATATTGAGCAAAGGTTTGTTTTGATTATGGACTTGTTATTAGCTGGAAACCCATGCATTTTGAAAAGGGACATGCGGATTCCACCATCCCCCATTCTTTATTTGCCTCCCACTCCATTTAAAGCAGTACCCTCTAGACTTAAAGGTGTTCTCAGTCCTCATGCTTATGCCCACAGCCCCTCTTGTAGGATGGTTCTTCCCCGAGGCTTAAACCTCCTTTCTCATTCCATGTGCTGGTCATTCTTCCTTTTTCCTGTTAGTGGTTCCTTCGTTGATGAGGTGCAGCTCTCCTTGCCTCCTGAGCTTGGTGAATGGTGGCTCATACCTGTTGATTTCTCGTGTCCTTCTATTTACTTGCCTCAGTCTCTGGTTTTGGTGAGCAATTAGGCTCTTTTCTCCCCTTAGTCCTTTACGTTTTTTGTTTTTGTTGAGGCTGGTGGAAATATGTTGTTTGTGCATCCGGCTTCTGTATTTTATGCCTCAAATATCATAAGAAGCCAGTGTTTGTCCTTTGATGAACTAACTATTCGCTTCTCATCATTGTTTCTAAGGGAAGCTGTGGGTAGGATCTCTGTCGTAAATGTTAGTTCCTTACAGGATTCAGGGGCTTCTCTTGAACGAGCATTTTCCTCTCTTGGTTGCGTTAGCAACAACATTTATAGTTTCAATTTCATACAGAGTTATTGCAGTTAAAACCCGCCTCCCGTGTTGAGAATGGAGCTGAGAAGAATTGTCTCTATTGAGAGAAGTGTAGATGAAGGGCTCATTGACCTGAAGATAAACATCCAGGGCCTGTCAGACTTTGTGGCCATCGAAATTACAGACAATAAGGAGAATTATACGGAGGTCAAACAGTTAGTGGAGGATGTTCGTTATGTTTCCTATTAGACTAGTTGTCATGACTCAAGAATTGATGATAATGATATAAATTTGAAAGAGATGATGGGAAAATTGACCACATTTAGGAGGACCTTCAAAATTTGGTGCAGCTAAATCAGGGAAGTCACGCTCAAGAAAATCCAGGAGTAGTCATACATAAAATGGAAGAAAAATATGTCACCCAACTTGTGGGGTATCTAGGCAAACTGAAATGATCTTTCGTTAGATTATGTATTTTTGCATATTACTAAATCAACATTTTATCCGTATTTATACTATGTCTGTAAAAACTCAAAACAACAACACTTTTAACGACTTTAGAAGGCTCTCTTTATGGCCTTTTTTTTGTTTCTGTATCTACCTTACTCCTAGAATCTTATATTTGTTGTGATTTTGTACTGAATGGTTGTGCATAGCCTCTTTCATATACTCCTTTTTAAGTTTTTGTTAAAAAAAAGTTAGATATTATATTAATAGAGACAATGGAATAGTAAATTTACAAAACAAGAGTTTCATTGAATGTCCTTCCAAAATGGAAACCATGCTAGCTAGTTAAAATATCATACTACTTCCACAAGCAAATTAACCATGTCCTAATACTTATAACAAAAAAGATCTACCTTTCACAGGGAAACTAGGATTTTTTTTCTTCTGAAATGTAGACCAAAAAAACATTATTTTGTTCTACATAAAGAGAAACTCACACATTAGGCATAATTAAAAACCAACATATGTCACATATGAGGAACGTAAGTTCCAACATCTACATTTCTGGGAAACTAAGTTAGTATTTTGCACTAAGACATATTTTTCCTTGCCTAAGCACCACACCAAAGCAGAATTTCTGCTCTCACACTCTACACATAGAATTTCCATGTCAAAATAGAGTGTTTCCCTACCTAAGAACCACACTAGAGTCAAAATTCCATTGTGAAACACCCCACATTGAGTTTTCACACCAATACATTCCACCTAAACATCATACGACATGATATGCGACTCATGGATCAAAGAGTAAAATACATCGTTTGCATTCACTCTTACCCGGAGTGTTTTCTATGTTTGTAAATGCCATATATATATAATTTTTCATATTTACTATATTTAAATAATGTGTTAAAAATATACTGGTATAAATTATCTTAAATATGGATCTACGAAGTACCGAAAGGGATCAAATTTCTTGTGTTGTAAATCTTTTTCTTAATGTATAAAAAAATTAAGATTAAAAATTTACACAATAAATTTGATCCCCCTTGATACTAGGTAGAGTTGCATTTAACATGGATCTATGTTGGTTTTATTGTTTATATTTATTGTTTTAATTTATATTTAAGATGAATAATATGGTTGATATGTTATTATTTTGTGATGCTAGTTATAGTTTCCACATCAATATCATCCCTGACTTTAAAACACCTCACTACTCATGATACAAAAACTTGAATTCATCAATATAAATGTATACACACTTGAATTAAAAAATATAATATCATGAATACACACTTGAATTGAATTTACTAGGGCCATTATTATAAGCAAAATAAAATATTCTCTTATGTACAAATTTAGTATGTAAATTTTCCATTATTTGTTTTAACAAAAGAACATTTTTAAACAAGAATGCCTCTTGAATATTTGATAATACAGTAAATATTACATGAACGAATCCATCTAACCACATTAGAGGTACAAAATTTGGGAAAAAAAATTGTGTAATTTGACAAAAATAAATCTTCATGTTATGTTGTGAAAATACATATTTTGAAAGAAAAAGATAATTAAATAAAAAATTAAATAAAACATAAAGAATGAACTGGAAAAAGCATTGTGGAGAAAATATAATCTGGAAATACACAATATTCATAGATAATTCATCCAGGCATCATATTCATCCACGCACCATATCATTTCTCATCCAGGTTTTTATGTTTTTCATTTTTATTTTTTTGGTCTTTTCCATATTATAAATCTTGACAAAGAATAAAATGTGCTTATATTACAACAGAGAGGAAATAAGTGCTGTGGTCAAGAACACTAGTTCCAAGCAGTGGAACATACCTATGCTCAATGCAAGGAGATGCATGTAGGATAAGGACACTCGGGGGAGCATTTCCTCTAGCTTGAGGGGTGATCAAGCAGCAAAGGATAAATAAGGGGATTTGCTTGACTAGAATTGAGACAAGATCGGGAAACATCGCTTATAAAAGTGAAGTGGAGAGACAAAATGAAGCTCAATCAGGAAAGCAGACACGTGCAATGCATTTACAACTTGATATAGAGTAGGATTTCCTAAGGAAAATGGCTAGCATAAAAAATAAGAAAGAACATGAAGTTTCTATTTGAAGTCATGGCAAGACTACAAGGGAATCCCAGATCTAAGGAGGGAGCTCAGCATGGGAACCAACTGGAAAAATGGGATATAACTAGGGTACCCATGATTGAGAAATCTCTATTACTTACATAAAGACACTTCTGTAAGTAGCAAGGAGGTTCTGTTCCAATAAGAAGAAGGTTTGTACCTATGTTCAATGTGACATAGTCATAGGACAATGAAAAATGAAAGCAGAATGTGATCCTATCCTATATGTCAATTAGTAAATATACATGTCGAAGGCACAATCATACTAGGAAAAACTTGGTACCACTTGAAGAAACTATTCCATAAAAAATACTAACAGTGTAACATTAATGTCCATAAATATCAAAAAAACTATATAGAAATGGATAAATGACTAGAGTGAAGATATGAAATTATGGTACGTAAAACCAAAATATATACACTAATTTTCAAAGTGTCAGCCAAGGTTGGAGGATCAAACATAGGTCGTTGAGCATGAGAGAGGAAACTGAAGTATTTCCTCAACCTTTAAATAGTTGAGCAATATTTATACCATCGAAACGATAAATCACAATAGGTGCTTGCCTCTTTCAAACACAAGTTGAAAGTGAGATGTATAATCTATTATCTTGCGAGAGTGCACAACTAGGTTGTCCATATAAGTATCAAATTCAATGACGGTAGGATCCCATGGATTCATCAGGATGGTAGGAAACCTATCTTTTGTGTTCTCTTCAGGATATAGACTATACTCTTCCAAAGGGAGCACATGGTGATAAACTTCCTCACCTAAGTCCAACTAGGACTCATCATGCTCGGTCCTTTCAAGCTCTTGTAGGGAAGAAGTTCTATAATGTAGGTCTTCCCAAGGAATTTTAGGAAAACTCATGGCCTTAACAATCACTTCATCCATGGGAAAATTTTTATCGAGAAAATAATGTGAGAAAAAATTGAGTGGACTGCCAAATCGGGAAAGAGAGTGGGATCTCCCTCCTATATTTCTAGTGAGGAAAGATCAGGTTCTACATTATTTTCATAAGAATATTGAAAAATGACCTTTGCTGCAGACAATGGAATAGCTATTCTGACAGATGTATTCCCTTCATTAGATTCAAATGGATAAGGGAGAGTCCTCGGATCACTCAAATACGAAGTACGAAATGGGACCAGGATCAACGATGATAGAGCACAATTGAAAGTGGAATCAATAGAAAAAAATGGTGCCAAAAATTTAAAGGTTCCCATAAGCGACGGATACATCCATACACCAACATTCTTAGTTGTCGGATAAGGATTCTTAATAATTGGGATTGTAGGTCCCAACGATGTACAGGAACTAGAATTAGTGAATGCTAATTGATCAATTGTCATGATTTTTCCTTCATGAGGAAAGCATACAACAAAAAATATCGACGACATGATTGCCTTCATGGTATACATCTAGTTCTTACCCTGTAAAATATTATAGTCAAGGGGCGCATCGACCACCTCAAACTCGACTGACACGGTATTCCCCCCCAACTAGACCTAAAGGAAAGGAATAATTCCATGCGTTCTAAAAGAATTTTCCATCAAAAGATGTCAGCATTGTTGATGATTGAGCCAACTGGGGAGATCCAAGACCCTTCCAACAAGATCACGACATGACTGATGTCGAAGTGCCTTCATTAATAATTGTGTTTTTGATGGTGTTGTTTAAACACTCCACATGGACTTGAAAATACACATGGTAAGGCAAGCGAGGTTGGACACCATTAGTCTCGAACGTGACGACACTAGGGTCATTCGGTTCAGTCACCCCTAAAGAATCTAACAATGATTTCCTCTGCGAGGGACAATTCTAAAGCACCTCTAAAGTTGACATCGCATAGGGATTTTGGCCCAAATACTCAATGATAGAATAGTTATGGCCATCTCGGGCATTGGAATTGTGCCATGAATGCTTCAAGTCCCATAGGAATGCGTGGTATAGTCGCAAGCTTATCAATTTACAAAGGAATCTCCAAGTATGGAGGCTCTTTACTCGTGGTTGGTTGCGACAAACCATAATCACATGAACATGTCCCAACATGAATAACTGACATCATATTGATACAACCATGACCACTTTCCGTGCCTAGTGGGTTTTGACTCCCACTAGCACCACTTTTGGTGGTCGAAGTCCTCGAAGTCATGTTTTGATTATGTGGAAGGGGATCAATCAACACGGTTGGGATCTATGTGATTAACTTGGAGGCCTCCTCGATTCTAGGGAACAAGTACAT
This sequence comes from Pseudotsuga menziesii, assembly GCA_001517045.1. NCBI lineage: Eukaryota > Viridiplantae > Streptophyta > Pinopsida > Pinales > Pinaceae > Pseudotsuga > Pseudotsuga menziesii. Next base: position 541,044 of record LPNX010873088.1, on the reverse strand, counting down.
AGGATGGTTTCCTCCATAAATATTACATGGGAATTTGACCTTCCATTTAGTCTTCTTGTCCCCCCCAACATTTTCTTCATTCTTGTTATAATTAATATTCTCCTTTTTTTCCCACCCTTCATATTGTTCCTCCTCGTTTTCCTATTCCATTTGGGTTGTTGCTTACCCTTTTGGATTGATGATTGCACATAATTGTACATCCACTGATTGGGTGGGGGTGGATGAAGCCATAGCTTGTCTGCAGCAAATTGGTTAAGTGGAAAATTATGTATTTGATGTGTAACCTGGTCCATGAATTTTACACTTGCAGAGCCAACGAGGCCATTGGCATGTGGCCTGGGTTTAAACTTGGGATCATGATTTGACCTCTAAGCATCATAGATAATATCATAAAGGATCCTAGAATGAGCATAAATCAGGTGTAACAATTGTGCTCAGAAAATGGCATGTTCCTCGGTTGCTGCTCCGAATGTCGAAACATCCTTCGCGATATAAGGTAGTAAGACTTAAGGAACCATTCCAATAAGAATTTTGGTGGAATGTTGGACTTCATCAATTGCTTCTGTCTTTGCCACTCTTGCATATGGTCAAAAATATGGGTGGCTTTATCTTTCTGAGAGTTCAATAAGAGTTTGGTATCGACATCGTAGCGAATCGAAAACTGAAAGTGATTAAGGAAGACCATGACCAAGTCATTAAAGGTCTAGTATGTTCCCCCGAGAATTTCTATATACCATTTCTTAGCTGAACTTGTGAGGGTGAGTTGAAACAATCATAATCGAACAAAATCATGATTCAACAAATTCAAAGAGTGCCATAGATGAAAAGTTGTAACATGATCACTAGGATCCTCGCCATTCTTACCTTCAAAATTTGAAACATGTGAAGGAATTTTGGTGGGAGCATGAGGCCATGTTGGATCATGACACATGGGGTGGTTCATAATTTTGGGTAGATCAGACAAGTTCAACGTAGCTAAAAATGATAGCCTAGGTTGTGCCATTTGATTCTAGTTCCCTGCAAATATTGGTTCTGATACAGATGGTTCTATTAAATGCTATGAACATGACCAGTTGGATAAAAACCTCCTCCCATATTATCCATGTAAGGTTGCACGTGCATTTGAATTTGTGGCATTTCTTGATAAGGGGGAACCATATAAACAAAATTACTCCTCTAGTGTACTAGATGATTACTTGATATCTGGGGAGGCACGTAACCTCCAGACACAAGGATGCTAGATGATGGGGGAACAATGTAACCAAAGGGATCATACCTTCCTGAGGGTCCACTTGGAATATGGGGATGATTCAACATGAGAAAATCATTTGACATAATAGGTGTAGTGGACAATGGGACAAAAGAAGGGATGTAAGTCTTAGACCCAACATTCACATATCCACCACCATCCCTACCGGGATGAACATTAGTGTGAAGACTAGACGAAGAGGGTGGTCATCCCCCAACAAATGGAGTAGAAGGAGGAATATGAACACCTCCAAACTAATATGCAGTGAAAGGGGTTGATGTGTCCCCCATTCGAACACTAGTATCCGCACTAGGACCTTAGATGGATGATGGAATACTAGCTGAAACATTTGGCCTGCCGAACGTAAAAGGACTCAAATTAAATGGAACGAACGGTGTCTAAATTCCAAACCTTCTCGAGGAAATGTTTGGGATAAATCTCATGAATTCAAAAGAATTTGTTCGTACAAGGTGGGAAGTACTAGCCACATGAGGGTCGGTATAGACTAGAGTCCCAGGATTCCATAAAGTAGAAGAAGAATGAGCCTCATGGACTCCTCCCAATGCTAATGACATGGAGGGAGAGAACTACAGAGTATTAGAAGTGGTACTCAAATTAAAAATTCTATGGATATCTCGATGGGAAAGAGGTCACCTATAATGTATGGTTGGATTATAAAGAGGCCGTGAAGGGTCAAAAGGTGGTAAACCTACTAAATGAAAAGAATGGTGAAGTGTCGAAACTCGATCCATGATGACTCCAAAGAAAAAGACACCCAAGTAACTGTGATCCATAAGGCCAACTAGCGAACACAAAGCACACCCATAAATAATATAGGACATATGCAAACAAGAAAGGAGTGAGGACAAATGAGATCTCGAATGTAGTAGGTATGTCTCACCTAGAAGAGGCCTAAGAATCCCATACATTACAAGTGGATGCGTGTAACCAATTATAGTGGTCCTCAGCTTGAACTCATAAAGTGATTGTGCCCTCTGACCCCTACTTGGCTAGGACATTCACAAAACAACCTCTATAAGTACCCCCTATGATACCTAGGAAAGGCAACTAAGGTCACCTTAATATAACCAATGCTTAGGAGGACAGTCGCAGGCGAGATCTATTGTATGGGTAGGTTAACTAATCTCGGAGCTCGAAAGCACCAAAGGTACCTCAAGAGCCCCCATATACGAATAAGATACTGGAAATATCTATGGTGCTCACTAAAGGACCTCGAAATACTTAGCAATACTCACAACCCACCCATCAAAATCTCAAACCAAGATACCAATCAAAATTCCAGATGTACGCGACTGTTTAGTGAACAACAACGTATGTACATGACCTACCAAATGACAACTCGTGTATATACACGACTATAAACATTGTGACCCATGTATACAAGGAAGAAGGTGGTAAAAAATAAAGATAAAGAATAAACCACTCCAAGTGCCTGTCCACCAATGATTATAGTCCCAAATGTGACACAAAAACACAAAGAAACAAAGAGAATTTTGAGCAATAATGCACCCAAAAACCCCCAATAAAAGAGACTTCCCCATTATGGTCGCCAATTCTATTACGGAGAAAAATTTCTATGGTTTGGGGTGGACCACAACATACAATGTAACACCAGAAATCGGATCCATTCTCAAGTATCCTAGATAAATTAAAGTAACTAACAACTAAGGGATATAAACTATACCTCAACCAGATGTTTGAAGATGACCACCATTAAGCTTACGATCAAAAGCTTCTCCCTCTAATTTTCCCTCAACAAAAAATATATATCCAAGAATAAAATATGTTAAGTGTTAGTATTTAATCTAGCATAATCCATTTAAACATGTATAAAGTAATTACACCCATGTATAAATAAAAACAATTGCACATGAATTTTGGACGAAAAATGGATATTTATATTAATGGAAAAACTTAGATACATGTGACAATCTCTATCGGCACCTCGCCAAACAACCTCTATTGGCACCTCATACCTCTGACCCATGTGGATCTTCCACGTTATTCCTCCTGCTCACGTGGCTCCTCCCCATCACCCATCCATGTGGCATGGGCGGGTCCCACTTAAATTATCAAATTGTTTAAATTTTGAAATTGAACAAAATTTTATTTCAACAATAAGGGGATTATTACCAAAATAACTTTGTCCCTTCTTTCCCCATTTTGGGTTTTATTTGTTGCATAATATAATAGAAGCTTTCCACTACGTAATTTGCAAATTTTGAAAAATTCCCTTAACTAGTCTACCTCTCATGCTAGTAGACCACAAATCTAACCCATGGCTTGGTCAGGATACCACCTAATTATTGAAACCACAAGTTTTCATAAGAGCATTGCATCTGCAAACTTAGATTTTTGCGTGTAAGTGTGCATTTTTTACCATACCACTATGTAAAATCCCCATCCATCAATGCGACCAACATAGGGGACATTAACTAATTTTCAAGCTCTCAAAATTCCTCCCTATAACCATAAATACGAATTCATAACATCTGAATTTTGTGTGCAAACTCATAATAAAAATAAACATTGGAAAAAACTTGATCCACACACACACAACAGGCATATACAAACATATCATCACAAGCGTCCAATATAAACATTGCATATTAAAAAACAAAAGAATATTTATGTTTAAACGACATATATCCAAGCAAATGGTCGTGTAAGAGCGATTTTCCACTGACCAACCGTAGGCACTCCATCCAGCATATACTCTTTCTATTGAGAGGCCACCCCCTATTAGATTTTTAACATTTAAGCTATATGATCTTAGGATCTTATCTGAGAGAATAAAAAGCACAACAATCAATCACAAGAGACAATGAACACAAAGATTTTCCTCGGGGAAACCATAAAGGAGAAAACCCCGCAACTTCCTCAGAGATAGAATCAACACCAAAATTAAAACCCAAAGACAGTATTATGATCTCTAGACATTAGTAGTCTCTCTCTCTCTCTTGTCCCAACTTCTTCTCTCTCTCTCAGTTAAGCGCTACAACTAAGTGTGAGTGAATGCGTATGAATGTGTGTTAAATAGAGAGGCTCCCTCTCTATTTATACTAATTCCTGACTTGACAATAAATCACTAGGGCCAACTTGTCTAGGAGAGTATAATAACCCTAGGTCCCCACAATTGCAGGTACTTTAACCCTTGATCAATAAAGAGGGTTATACTCTATGAATTTACATGACTTTTTTACATTATTGAATCTCTCGATCGGAACATCGGGGCATGACGTGACTAAATTACATTATAGATGATTCCCAGAATAAACATTGGGGTACAATACATAAGATATACAAGTGAATACATTTCAAAGTTACAAATACATCAACACTCCCTTTTAACTAGGAAAGTATTCTCTTGACACAATTTATCAGCACAAGTCTTCTTCTCTATATCATCTGGATCATCATCAAGTCATCTTCATATTCAATTCATCTTCAACTTTAAGTCGTCTTCATCGTCAAATCATCTTCATCAAGTTTGAATCATCACTTGATCTAGAGCATCACTAGATCATCATCAAGTTTGGATCATCACTTGATTTGGAGCATCACTGGATCATCATCAAGTCTGGATCATCACTTGATCTAGAGCATCACTGGATCATCATTAAGTCTGGATCATCACTTGATCTAGATCATCATTGGATCATCATCAAGTTTGGATCATCACTTGATTGGATCGTCACTGGATCATCATCAAGTCTGGATAATCACTGTTGGATCATCACCGGGTCATCATCACTGTGCTATCTCAGTTCTACTCGTCACAGGAATTTCTACAGAGCCAGCCCTTTTTCATGCTGGTTGTAGGCCTAGAATTCATGTAGGTCTTCATCATCTTCAACACTTATATCTGACCATGGAATTAACCATGTCAGAAAGGCCCGCCCAACACTTACATCTGACCGTGGGAGGAACACATCCAAGAACCATGTCAGAAAGGCACACCCAACACTCACATCTGACCATGGGAGGAACACATCCAAAACCCATGTCAGAAAGGCCCATCACTCACATCTGACCTCATCTTGTCAGAAAGGATCTGCACTTACATCCGACCTCAGCATGTCAGAAAGGCTCTGCACTTACGTCTGACCTCATCATGTCAGAAAGGCTCTACACTTACATCTGACTTCATCATGTCAAAAAGGCTCTGCACTTACATTCGACCTCATCATGTCAGAAAGGCATTGCACTTACATCTGACCTCATCATGTCAGAAAGGATCTGCACTTACATCCGACCTCATCATGTCAGAAAGGAACTGCACTTACATCCAATCATGTGGGAACACATTCATCAATCACAATAGAATGGATCTGCACTGATCATGTGAGAACACATCCCACAATCACGTCATAATATCTCTGCACTGATCATGTGGTAACACAAACCACAATCACACCAAAGCATCTCTGCACTTATATCTGATCATGTGAGAACATATCCCTCAATCACATCAGAATGGCTATGCATTGATCATGTGGGAACACATCCCACAATCACATCAGAATATATCTGCACTGATCATGTGGTAACACAACCCACAATCACATCAGAACATCTATGCACTTATATCTGATCATGTGAAGCTCAGCCTTCCACCATGTAAGAAAGGCCAACGGACACATCAATTCCCTTTGGAGGGTACATCGATCTGAAGAACACCAAGTTTCTCCCTTAAGTAACCAAAATTTACTTTGTCTAATGGTTTGGTCAGTACATCATCTATCTGCTCATTCGTCGCAACATACTAGAGCTTCACTGATCCTCTATGCACCATATCCCTGATATAGTGATACTTGATATCGATATGCTTTGACTTTTCATGGAACACTGGGTTCTCTGACAGCTTCACACAGCTCTGGTTGTCGCAATATATACAAGTAGCATCCATCTGGAGATCAAATAAATCAGATAGTAGCTTTCTCAACCACAATGCCTCACAACTAGCCAAACAAGATGCAACATACTTTGCTTCGATTGTACTCAATTCCCCACAGGATTGCTTCCTGCTAAGGCAGGAGATCACACCTGATCCCATACTGAAGAAACACCCTGAAGTGCTCTTTCTATTAATGGCACTGGCTGCCCAATCTGAATCCACATAAACTCCAAGTTAATCTTATGATTCCCCTCATACTTGGGCCCATAATCAATTGTACCCTTTAGGTTTCTCAGACTATGCTTTGCAGCAATCAAGTGAAAATGTCTCAGATCCGTTAGGAACTGGCTCAATGTGTTCATAGCAAAGCAAATATCTGGTCTCGTATTCGTCAGGTACATCAGGGACCCAATCATCTGACGATACATCGTAGCATCAACCACTTCTGATGAAGCATCACTCAATAGCTTCAGGTTCGATGCCATAAGTGTGGTCATGGATTTGCAGTCCATCATCCTAAACCTCTTCAGGGATCTCTACTGCATACTTCCCTTGTCCCAGGGAAATTCCATCTGCATTTTGCCACACCTCCATGCCTAGAAATAGTGCATCATACCCAAGTTCTTCATTTCGAACTTGGAAACAAGCTTCCTCTTTGTATCAGCAATCAACCTATCCTCACCTGTTACAAATAGATCATCTACATACAATAGGAGTATCATTGGGTTCCCTTCATCAACCTTTTAGTAAAGGTTGGAATCCGCTTTACTCTTGGTAAATCCCAAACTAGATAGGAAGCTATCAATTCTGTCGTACCATGTCCTCGGTGCATGTTTCAAACCGTACAGGGATTTCTTTAACTTACACACATGAGTCTCTCTGTCATGTGTCTCAAAATCGAGTGGCTGCTCCACATATACTTCCTCTTCTACAACACCATTCAAGAAATTTGTCTTGACATCCATCTGGTGTACTTTCTACTTCATTACTGCAGCTAAGGAAAGTACTGATCTGATGGAAGTATATTTGGCTACAAGAGCAAAAGTTTATTCATAATCTATTCCTTCTTTCTGGGAGAAACCATGAGCCACAAATCTTGCTTTATATTTCTCTATGCTACCATCTGTAGCATGCGTGATCTTATAGATCCATTTGGAAGTCACAATAGACTTCCCCTCTGGTCTTGGGACAACATCCCAAACATCATTCTTCATGATCGATTAATACTCTTCGATCAAAGCATCCTTCCATTCTTTATTTTCTGTCGCTTCTTCATTGTTGGAAGGTTCTTTATCAATGAAGTCACATAATAGGGCTACATAATGAAAGAAGGACCTGGTTCTTTTCCTTTCTCTGTGTATCTCTTTTGGAGCCCCATATCTTTCTGCACCTTGGATAGCTTCTCATACCCAAGCAGGTTTCCTCTTGTGAGGATTCTTCTCCTAAGGTGGATCTATAGGTTCTTGAGGTTCTTCTATTTCTCGATCTTCTTCTGGAATTTCTTCGTTCATGGTTGTGTCATGAATCTTGGGTACTTTTGTTTCTACAGGTTCTTCAGCATGTCTCTTTGTGGATTTGTTGTAAGTTGAGTCTTCGCCAAATGTTATGTCCCTGCTGATGTTGATCTTCTTGAATCCTGGGAAGTATATTCTGTAATCCTTCGAGCTTTTAGAGTATCCCACAAATATACACTTCCTTTCTGAAGGATCTAACTTTGTCCTCTTTTCTTTTGGAATGTGTATGTACACTAGACAGCCAAATATTCTGAGATGACTGACTTCTGGTTTCTTGCCGAAAAATACTTCTTCAGGTGTCTTGTTCTCGAGTACTCTATGTGGAGTACGGTTCTGTACATACACAGCTGTTCTAGCCACTTCTGCCCATAGATGCATGGGAAGATCTTGATCATGAAGCATTACCCTTGCAGCTTCCATGATTGTTCTATTGTTTCTTTCTGCAACCCCATTCTGTTGTGGATTATATGGAGTGGTCAACTCTCTCTTCATCCCCGAATATTTGCATAATTCCTTGAATTTATTTGATGTGAATTCTCCACCATTGTCTAATCGAAAAATCTTGATCTTCTTCTCTGTGTAGTTTTCGATCAAGGATTTGAATTCCTTGAACTTGCTGAATACTTTGTCTTTGTTCTTCATGAAGTATATCCATGTCTTCCTAGAAAAATCATCAATGAAAGAAACATAGTATACATACCCGCTTAATGAACTGGATGACATTGGACCGCATACATCGGAGTGAATGATTTCCAAGATTCCTTTAGCCTTGCTTTCGCTACTTGGAAATGTATTCTTTGTGTTCTTTCCTTTCACACATCCCTTGCATACTCCTTCATTTTTTGCTTGTATTTATGGAAGACCTTCAACAACTTTGCTTGCAAGTGGTAGTCCTCCCTCTTGTTCTCCAATTACTACTGCATCGTCAATAGTCTTTCCTTTTGGCCACATGATGACTTCTCCATCTATAAATGCAACTCTTATACCTTTTGCATCTAATACAGAGATGGAGAGAAGGTTCTTCTGTAGTCCTGGTACAAATAGGACATCCTTCATTTTCATAGACTTTCTAGAGTTTAATTTGTAGGAGGATTCTCCACTACCTTTTATTAGATATTAGTAGCCATCCCCAAGTTTCACCTTGTGGGGTGATTCATGTTCTGATAGTTTCAAAAATGATTCTTTGAATCTTGTCATGTGTTTGGAAGTCCCGTTGTCCATTATCCAATCATTCCTTCCATGTGTGATGTTTCCCGTGAGAGTAGAAACCAAAACACATTCTTCATCACTTAAAGGATCATCACTTTCTTGTTTGATTCTCTTCTTGGAAGGCTCATCATCTTCTGCAGCATCATCATGATGTCTTTTCTTGTTTTCCTTCCTCTTGCGAGATCTATCTGTGTTTCTAGGAAAATGTCTTGCAATGTGTCCTCTTTCATCACATGTAAAGAAAATGTACTTGGACAAATCTTTGTTAGACTTTCTAGTGTTTTTCTTTTGGCAATAGTGCTTACCTTTGTGATGGTCTATTATGATTTTCTTGGATTGTACTGTGAGAGCTTGATCTTCACTTCCCATCTTTTATTCTCATGCTAATATTCAAGCTTCTTCTTGTGAGCATTCCTCCCACAGTCTGCTAAACTTGAATAGCTTCTTTTTGGCACAATTCCCTTGAATGAAAGAGTCCCATGCCCTAGGGAGACCATTCAAGGTGGTCATCACAATTTCTGCATTCTCTACTTCTTCATCTACCACTTCCAGCTGTTCCTTGATCTGAGAGACCCTTGTAAAGTAAGACTGGATGGTCTCTGCATTCTAGATCTTTACATTCTTCAATTGGTTTCTCAGAGTCATCTTTCAGTTTATGTTCTTCCCTTCAAATAACTTGGTCAAGGAATCAAAAATCTCTTTAGGTGTCTTTAGAGAGGACACTTGTGGTATGAGGTGATCCTTGATTGAATCAGCAATAATCCTCTTAGCCATGACCGATTTCTTCTTGTGTAAGGCCTTAGCCTCATCTCCCTCTGGAACTGGAACCTCTTCATTGAAGTAAGAGTCCAACTCATTTTCTTCCGGGACCAGGGAGAACCTATACTTCCAAGATCAGAAGTTATCAGCTCCCTCAAGCTTTTCATCAAGCTTGGTATGATGAGACATCTTAACAGAGAACCTCAAATGGAAATGCAAAATATTTAGATCTTACCAGGTCAAGATGTCGGTTTTGGATCTGGAGTTGAAAATCTGCAAACCTATTTTTCTGGTTCAGGAGAAGATTAGGGTTTGACTTTCCCACAGTTCTACCCAACCAAAAAATTTGATCTTGATATCTAAACTTCTATTTTGGGGAAAGGATAAATCCAAGCCTGGGCTCACTCAAAAATTCCACTTCTATGGAAATCCCTAATTTTTAGCAGTAGTGTCGAGTCAAAAACTGAAAATGCTAAGAATTAGATTCTGCTTCGACGGAAAGATGCGCCCTAGAGAGGAGAGTCAGCCCAACCTCCTTTTGTTGAAAATCTGTGGAGAGAGATTAAAAAAGTAGGAAGCCCCAGCTTCAACAGCTCCATAGTGTCTTCTTCTCAAGTTAGCTTTGATACCATGTTATATTTTTAACATTTAAGCTATATGATCTTAGGATCTTATATGAGAGAATAGAAAGCACAACAATCAATCACAAGATACAATGAACACAAAGATTTTCCTTGGGGAAACCATAAAGGAGAAAACCCCGTAGCTTCCTCAGAGACAAAATCACCACCAAAAGTAAAACCCAAAGATAGTAAGATGATCTCTCGACAACAGTAGTCTCTCTCTCTCTTGTCCCGGCTTCTTCTCTCTCTCTTAGTTATGCGCTACAACTAAGTGTGAGTGAATGTGTATGAATGTGTGTTAAATAGAGAGGCTCCCTCTCTATTTATACTAATTCCTGACTTGATAATAACTCACATAGGGCCAAATTCTCTAGGAGAGTCTAATAACCCTAGGGCCCCATAACTGCGGGGACTTTAACCCTTGATCAATAAGGAGGATTATACTCTATGAATTTACATGACTTGTTTACATTATTGAATCTTCTGATCGGAACATCAGGGCATGACATGACTCAATTAAATTACAGATATGTCCTGGAATAAACATCGGGGTACAATACATAAGATATACAAGTGAATACATTCTGAAGTTACAAATACATCAACACTCCCAAGACAAGCTATATTGAGGCCACTACGGAAAAATAAACACCAACATGCTTCTCTCTCTCATCCCCAAAACTGTTCTACAATCTATGCTTAAGCAAATGCTCATACCGAACTCTAAAAGGATCTCACTCATCCAGCACAGCCTTGGATCGACCGATACTTTCCCCACACAACACCCTTATGTGCTTAGGGATCCCTTCATCGATCCATGGATCTCTTGGGCGATCCATCTTATCAGGTGCTTCCAGTGTGTGAAAAGAAGTAGTCCAATCTAATCATTGCTATTGGAGAACCACATGTAGCCTCAATTCATGGCTTCTCAAGCATTTGTGAGTAGAAAAAAATAATGGGTAAGGGTTCCCAGCTTTCCCAACCTCTATGCTCACCTACAACCTTTTAATTTTCCTTCAAATCTGTAGCTCTATCTCTAAATTTGAATTCTAGGTTAAATATGATCTGTTAATGGTCATGAACAACAATAGGAAGATCTATGTAATGTAGATCTGTATGTGAGAATGATAGAATGCGTGTTTTCTACCAAGGATGTGAGATGATGGTGAAAAGACAACTAACATAGCTTGTGGCAATAGAGTAAAGAACTCCTGACAACTGCAAACTGACTTTTGACATTTGACAGAACTTTCAAAATTTACAATCTCAAGCTCACTAATTTTCCAATCATAAAATGATAAATTCAAAGTTGATGATGAGCAAAGAGATTATTTTGTAATGCTTTTTAATTCCCAATTAGGCGCTAAAGAATACCATGTTTTTGGAAGTTTTCAAAGTTACAGTGATGAAACTCAAATGTTTTAAAATGAAAAGGTATAATGGTGAACTCATAAGTTCTTCAATAATCATGATCAATTTCTTAATAGATATCGATAAGGCATTGTAATTTCTAATGTTAAGATTTACTATGTCCATATATGTGAGTATGTGCAATAATTACGTCAAAGATGTGCTTTTAAGAGTGATGTTTAAAAAAATGTTAATATGTATCAATATCTTTGCTTTCAAGGGGATATATATATATATATATATATATATATATATAAAGTTTTTAAGGAGTTATATATATTGGGTTAATTCGAGTGGTTGAGAGTTCTTATTGTAAGCAACAAGTCTTGGGGTCAAATTCCTAGGTGGCTATGCATACATTGTAATAGGGCCTCACTCAATGCCCCCACCGGGTTAGGATCCATAATCAAAGCCAGTGGTTTACCTCGTTGAAAATGATTAGCTTCTCCATATTCTCTCACGGATTTCAAGGGGGATTTACATGGATGTAGAAAGTATAGATATCCGGTGTCGTGAACCACATTGAAAAAAATATATATTGATATAATCTCCCCATCAGTTGTCCCAATATTGCGGAGCATACCACATGACACATCCACAACAGGACATGTGGAAGTCTATCCACTCCCCAAAGCAAACGGATCTTAAGCCCATTAAGATGATTAATGATTTCATGAACGAGCTCATAATATTAGTTCATGGAACCTCTTATCTTCCTCATCAAACGTACAATATTTTGGATCTCTCATCGATGGATTTGATTTCTACCGTGGGAACTTGTACCTCCACTACTATGAAATTACCTTGGTAGGGTAGGAAAAATATGAATAGCCTCGACGAGAAATTTCTCTAGTTGTTTCATTTGTTTGGTTGGATCCCCCATCTGCATTTGCATTACACCTTCTAGGATTCCTTAAGTTTGGATTACCATATTCCAATGGCGTGCATGAAGAAAACTAAGCATAGGACCCCAACAAGGCCTAAAAACTCTCACATTCCTAGAGATTTGTCCAAATAGAGGAACACAAAAGCGTCCTTCTGTGGCATTGTCTTGCCACCCACACAAGAGTGGATTCATTGCATGGAGCAGAGAATTGGCAATCAATTTGAGGTCCCAAGGCCTAAGGAAATCGCTGTAGATTTTGACAAGATAGAGGAAGATCCTGGAAACACCCGCACCAAGGACACTCGTTCTATGAATACTTTGGCTCTTCTCTACCATACAAAAACACTTTTGGGACAATGGATTGCTTGGACATGGGGAACATGGCCCCAAACTCTCTGCCACAATGGACCGTATGGAAAATTGGCTTTAGAATATTCTCAAGGGGCAGATGGAACAAGATTCCAAGCTAAACGCTCTGGCTAAGGAAATCACACGCAAATATTTTGAGAGAAATATTTCCCCTATGCATATGAGCTCATCTTCTGCAAGCAGTCGAACATCAAACAAACAAACAAGGAAACCGCAGACACGAAAGTTGTTGGCTCCAAGGTGACGCATTCCATTACCATTATGGATGATACTTAGTCTTAGTTATTGTTATCCCTATAGGTGGGCTCGATGTTTATCTGTTCAGTTGGTATTTGCTTTAAATTCTAGTATTTGAGATTTAATGGCCAATAATCCTAGCTTTTGGGGAAGTTTATCTTTTAATTTGAGCAGCAAGGTCTTCATAAATAGTGAGATAAATACTAGTCATAGTCTTAGACTTCATTCTTTCTTCAGTAACAATAGTTAAAACTGGAAGCTAATTTCTGAACTATGGAGGGGTGATTGGTCTAGCTTCCCCAGTGGTAGGTTGGTCACCCATGTATATGTATATATATTTTTTTATAATATAACCTTCTAGTCCCAAACTTCACATAGACACAACTCGAAAAGAGAATTGAAATGAAAAATTAGTTAGAAAATTTGGTGGGATGATAGTCATATGAATCTAGTTAAATATCGTGACATGCATGCTGTTAAAAGTCTAAATAGTGGTAAATGTTCCACACCAATGACATACAGATGAATGAATAGTCAAAGCATGCACCGATTGTCATCTACTTATATAAACAATCATAAATATATGAATATCCAATCAAATATATCATTATCTTAAAGAAAAGAAAACTCTTTAAACATAATAGATGAGAAAAAATAGAAAAAAAAATCTTAATTGAAAATAAGATAAAGGATTCAAACAAAATAAAAGAATATAGTATAATATTAACTTGGATATAACTTCTTCATACATCAAATTGATAAATAAAATTTATTTATTTGTATGAAAAAAAATTCTTTACAATAATTTATAAAACTGAATATATCTTATCCTTTCAAATAATAAAAAACATATCCCTTAAACATAATAAAAATACAACTACATAAAACAACATTATTAAAATAACAACAATATATTATTCTTTCATATAATAAAAAAACCTATCCCTTAGACATAATAAAAATACAACTACATAAAACAAAATTATTAAAAATACAATAGTAATAGAAAAAGTACCATCCAATCATATAACTTCAAACATGATGTATAACAACATAACAAGTTGCAAAGCAAATTGCAATTATGAATGTTGAACAACAAAATGACAAAGTTTAGATGGAAAGTTTAGATTAAAATGAAGTAATTGCACAACAAATGGACGATAAAAATGATAGAATATGAATGTGAATCCATAAAGAATGATAAAAATGATAGAATATGAATGTGAATCCATAAAGAGTGAAATTATATTGTAAAGTTTATTAGAAAAACAAAAAAACCAATATAGATATCTTAGAGAAGTTGATAGGTAAAATGCAAAAACGTATTCAACACTCAACTTATATGCACATTTTAGTGATTTGTATTATATGCATAATAGCATACAAGAAATGTGGCAGATACTTTTTTCAACCTATTTGAGGGATATGACATAAATAGATGGCATACAATAAATGTAATGCAAACACTTTTCCAACATAGAGACATTGGTCTTCACATTTCAAAAGGTCAATATTCAAGGTTTTCAAAACTTGTTCAATGCAAATGGGTTTTCTGGACCAAAATTGTTGTTGATAGTTCTGATCTAAAACATAAGGAAATATTAGTTGCTAAGGGCTATTCTCAGGTCCATGGTGTTGATTACACAAAGACCTTTGCACCGATTGCAAAGATGGACTCAATTAGAGTAGTTCTAGCGCTGGCAGCTCATAAAGGTTCGGAAGTTCACCACATGGATGTTAAGAGTGCTTTATTACATGGTGAGCTATAGGAAGAAATATATATGTAGAAGCCTGAAGGTTTCCAGGAGGATCCTTCATTGGTATGTAGGTTGAAGAAATCATTGTATGGACTCAAGCAAGCCCCCAGGGCTTGGTATGCTAAAATGGATGTTTTTTGCTCTCTATTGGTTTCACAAGATGCAAATCAGACCCTAATGTGTATTTGAAGAAACATGATGGTATTTTTCAGGTCATTGTTATTTATGTTGATGATATCCTCATTACAGGTAGCTGTACCAATTTAATTGGCCAAATCAAGTCATCTTTGCACAATGAATTTGCCATGACAGACCTAGGATTGCTAAGGCAATTTTTGGGCTTGGAAATTGAGCAAACTGAAAGGGGCATCAAGCTGAGTCAACCACAATATGATTCAAACCTGATAAATAATTTTAACATGGCTGAGTTTAAGGAATCTAAGTCTCCCTTTATTTATGGTATTAAAATGCTAGAATTTGGCAATTCTCCATTGGTAGATTTTACACTCTACGGGCAACTAGTGGGCAGCTTGCTCTACCTCACTCACACAAGACCTGATTTGTCTTATGTTGTAAGTGGCATAGAAATAAATATTCACCATCCATATGAGCTCCATTGTAGAGTAGAAAAAAGAATTATTCGCTATGTCCAAGGAACCAAGAACTTTAGGGTGCACTACACAGCTAGTTCCTCACTTCAACTAGCTAGATTTTCTGATTCAGATTGGGCTGGAGATCCCACTGACAGGAAGTCAACTTCAGGTATTTTATTTTTTATTTTTTCTGAAGGTCCCATTTGCTAGTCAAGTAAGGAAAAACACACTATTTCACTTTCATCAGGAGAGGCCGAGTACAGGGTAGCAGTCAATGTTGGTACACAGTGTGTTTGGTTGCAGGGAATTCTCTGAGAATTTCATGTCACAATTGATTTTCAAACCAACCTTTGCGTGGAAAATCAAAGTGCCATCAAAATATCTACTGATCCAGTTCAAAGACAAATAAAAAAACATATTGAGATACACATGCATTACATTCGGGGCTTAGTGCATGACAGGGTGATCTCACTGCAGTATTGCCCATCCATCGAGCAAACTGCTGGTATTTTTACCAAGGATTTCACTGAGAAAACCTTCACCTACCTAAGATATTTTCTCGGGGTGAGTGAAGGATAGTAATTTGCTGTTATTTATTGCAGGTCCATCCCCATGTCCATTCTTGAGGGAAGGTTTTGTCCCATGAGGTTTTCCTTCTTTTCCTCGATTCATATGGACAAATAAAACTGTAATTTTTGAATTATGTACTTGAGGTGACTTGATCCATTGTTTCCAAGGCCTCCATCATTTTGTGAGCTATACTTAGTTGTTGGATTATGGGAGGGTGTTAGAACAGTATCCACTCATTAGCACCTAATTACACTACTTAGTCAATTTTATTGCTTTTTAAGCTTTAATACACTATGTGGTGGACTAGGGGTGCTTAGTTTCACAAATTCCAAGTCATATTGGGGATTTCACACCCACATGAGCATTCCAGATCAGTCAACCAGCCACACGTACGCCCCCATCATTGTTAGTGTGCTCCCATTCATTGATTGTGGACATGCAAGTCGACTTGGAGCACTAGAGTGGGATTTTGGCCAATTTTGGATTGATATGGTGCATTAAATGTCACATTGAGACTCTAAACCACCCATATTTCCACACCCACACTTTCCAAGGTGTAATAATTGACCCACAACACATCATCCATGTTCACTCAGCAATTCGTGGTTGTTTGGGGTGTTTTGGGACATGATTGGCCGGGGGTTTGATGCCATTTTGGAAATTTTGACTTACATGCTCACAATTGGCTTCCAAAGCCTCACAAAACTCCTATGTTGTATTATATACCTGATAATAGAAAGTTTCATGGTTATACAGTCTGAAATTATCTTGTTCCAGTTCATGTTGTGTGTGTAATTTGTCTTTCAATTGATGGTTTTTTTCCAATTTTGCACCAAATTTGATTTGTGAGCTTCACTAACACTCCTAGTTTCTCCCGTGGTTCGATTTTCTCACATTTTCCACCATGATTATTTTTCCAATACCAATATCCAAAGAATTATGTCACTCATTGCTCTAATATTCATTAGAGTCATATATTTTATTTCAATACCACTCCTTTCCAAAGGATCAATAACCATGTTCCAATTCAACAAATGGAGCTTTTTACGAGAAACTTTTCCTCCTTTCCAAAATAGTTTCCTGATCATTGAGCTTATTTGTGAAATCATTCATGTTGGAGCAAGCATAGTGGAGCACTAGTATAGGGGAAAGACAAACATGACTTCCTCTATTATTGTAATCCTACTTATAGGATTTACTCATATATCTCCTCACTAGTTCATTATTTTCATGAATTTATCTGAAATCCCATACCATTCTAGAGCTTTGAAACTTCCTAAAATTATGGGGATCCCAATATAACTGAAGGAGTGCAAACCATGGAAAATTTTAGGGGGCTAATCTTAGCCCATGGAATAAATTTAGGGTTTGAAATTTTTAATGGGATAATTTTTTTTAAACACTCATTAGGTATGATTAACCCATATTTTATTTATTCATTTTTAATTAATAGGATGTTATCCCCATCGAATATAGAAAAGGGGAGCTATATAAATGAGTTTCACCCCTCTAAAAATCAATTTAAAGGGGAGATGCCTTTCATGTTTGTTTATAATTCCTCTATTTGCATTGACAAAGATGTCAAAGGATGAATTAAAGTGAGAAGAAATAATAGTGGAGGTTCCCGGCCCTATTAGAAGAGTATAATCCATGAATTGTGAATGGTTTATTTCCTTGATTACTCTAGTAAAGATGAAATTCTCAAGAAATTGTCATTTTTCCTTTAATGTTCTAGAAGTTTGATGAGATATTCTTCCATCATAATATAAAGAAAAGGGTTTGAGAGGGGGCATCCCTTTCTAATCCCTCTACTTCTCTGGAAGAAGCTCACTATACTTCCATTAAATAAGGGGGTGATTCGAGGATTTGCAATGTAGGACTTAATCAAACCAACAAATTTATTGGTAAAAAACAAACTTGTGCAGAACCTCAAAAAGGAAGGAGTGTCTTACCTAATCAAAAGCATTTGACATGCCATTTTGATTATGAATCCTTTTTCTTTTCTAAGTTTTCTAGAGTGGAGGGCTTCCTAGACAAGAAATATATTACCTTCCCTGAATAAAACCTCCTTGGTTTTCAGATATGATGTTGGGAATAATTGTTTTTAGTCGGTTTAAGAGGACCTTTGCAATAGTTTTGTAAGAGGCGTGCATAGGGATATCGGTTGAAACTTGGTGAAGTTTGTAGGATTTTTTTTCTTTCGAGAATAGTGCTAGAAAGGTGGAGTTGGTACTATTTCCCAACTTCAATTTTTTTATACCTATAGTAGCATCCGACAATAGTCTTTTTTAATTATATCCTAGTAGGATCTATGGAAGGAGATGGTGAAACCGTCTAGTCTTGATGTGTTGTCTGGTTCTAGGTCCGTAATTCTTGCCATTATATATTCTTATGTTACGTCTTTGTTTAAATCTATTTTGTCCTCATTGTTGACAAGAGTTTTAATCAAATCGAGAAGGGTCCTCGTACTTGTCAAGTGGTCTTCCACACACTCATTGAGAAAACTTTTATAGTGTCAACGTGCCTCTTTTTTTATGCCTTTGAAGTGCGAGATTATGGTGCCTCCTTTATCTGTATTTCTTTGACATTATTTCAAATCTATAGCCTTAGCATTCTTGTATAAGAAAGAGGTTTTCATGTCTCCTTCCCTAAGCCATAAACTACATGATTTAAGCCTTGATAGCCCCTCCTCCTTACAAAAGGCAGAGTATAACTTTCTGGATCTCTTTTTCCTCTTATAGAAATTATTGACATATTTTAGTGCCTTCAATATTATTTTGAATACAATTAAGCTACATTTGGAAATATTTTCTTTCAGTTGTTGGCTCCTAATATTAGTCATTTGCCCAAGATTTTAGGATAGTTGTGACTTTGTAAAGTTTGGATTCCCTGATAAAATTGGGGGAACCATCTATTCTCTCCTTCCAAGTATTATAGATTATGATTTTGTCTTATGCTTTCTGCATCCATAAGGGATATTGAATATAGAGGGGAGTAGGCCATAATTATTTTTGTTATTCATCAAAAGGGAGATAAATAGATGATTAGAACATGCCAAAGGGATTTTTTATGAACATATATCCAGGTCTTCTTCAAGATAATTGCCATGTATAAGAAAATGATATAGCCTTGTTGTTGTATGGTCACTGCCCTTTCTTTTATTGGACCATGTATATCTTTGTTTCTTTGGTTTTATGTCAAATAAGGCACAATCATCCATAATATCCTCCACCAACTCCTAGGAGGCTTCTCGAACAGGTTTTCCTCCCCTCTTTTCTTCTTGTGAAAGAACTATGTAAGAATATCTTGCTAGGATACTATTTCCTATACCCATTATATTTTTTATATCGAGGATTGAGTCCTAACATTCCTTCTTCTTCTTTTCTTGTATGACATAGGAGCATATATATTTAGAATTTTATAGTGTTTACTAGTGGTCCTAAAATATGATGCATGGTTTCAAATTTCTAGTGAGATTTGATTTTTTTTATTCCATATTATGCATAAGTCTCCCGAGGAACCTTTTGGGGTGACAATCGTGCACTCTCCATTTTTCCAAAAAATATTTCTTGATTTTATTGCTTCCTTTTCATGTAGCCTAGTATCTGAGATTAGTAGGACTTTAAGTTATTCTATTTTTGGTTTTGGACGAGCCCTCTGCAATTCTAGGAGACTATCTTCATTATTTAACAATGTGCTTAGTGTAACCTTATTCTTTTATATTATTTTGGATCATGTATATATTTTTTTAGAACTATATGTTTTGGTATTCCTGATATGGATGTCTCTATTGTGGCTTGAAACTCCAAATTATTTTCTTTGTTCAATGCTACCTCCCTTTTCTCCTTGTGAGAGTTCCTCCTTGGATTCTTAGGTAATTCTTATTCTTTAGTTTCTTCTTCTTCTAAAAGATGATACTTTTGGTGAGTTAACACCTTGGAGGGAAGGGATTTTTCAAGGGAATCGATAATCAGAGAAGGGGAGATGGGAAGAGGCATGGAAATATCTATAACATCTTGAGAAGGGGCCACATGGTGAGAGGGGAAGGGGGACAGTCTGATTTTCCAATAAAAGGGAGAGATATTGAAACTTGTTTTAGGTTGGTGTTGAATCAGTGTGGCATTGAAAAGAAATAGGACCAATTGATATTGTCTATAATTACAAATTTGGGGCCAGAGTTGTTAGTTTTTGTGAGTACATTCCACTTCAACAAGTTAACACTTCGAAACTGAAAAATGCCCAGCCTGGAAAATTTCATGCTTTCACTCACTCAGGAGCAAGACAAGCTTGTCAAAATGGGAACCATCAAGACCAAGGATCAAGCATTAGTAGTGGGAGTTTTGAATTCCTCAAAGGGAAATCCCAAGTCCAAAAGTTCGAAGTTGCTAGAGAAGAAGAAAAACCCAGAAAAACCAAAATCCAGTGATGCAAGTTCGAA
This sequence comes from Pseudotsuga menziesii, assembly GCA_001517045.1. Lineage (NCBI taxonomy): Eukaryota > Viridiplantae > Streptophyta > Pinopsida > Pinales > Pinaceae > Pseudotsuga > Pseudotsuga menziesii. Next base: position 520,512 of record LPNX010873088.1, on the reverse strand, counting down.
TCCTTCCAAGGAGAAGGAAAAGAAGGGAAAAGAGAAGGCCAAATGCACCTATTTCCATAAGGGATGGCATCCAGAGAGATCATGCATGAAAACGACCATTAACACCATGGCGCAACTGTTGGAGAGGAACAACATTTCAGTCCCCGACAGTGCAAGGAAGAAGGATGGCAACTCCAGTTCAGATGAGAGCAAGGAGAAATGTCATGCTTTGGTGGAAGGTACTTATAACCCTTCATATTTTTTCATTGATTTGGTGGCTTCCATGCATATGGTAGCCAAGAAACAGCTCTTCTCCTCCATGAGTTCGAATTCCAGCCCAACAGTTCAAATGGGGGATGATTCAGAACTCCAAACCAAGGGGTTTGGGATGATTGATTTAGAGAATGGCTTCTTCAATGAATTATTGTACGTACCAAATATTGCAGCAAATTTTTTGTCATTATATCAAATGACCCATACAGGAGAGCCAAAGAGAGTGACCTTCACTCCAGACATGGTAGATATTGTAGAGATCTCAACAGACCAAGTCATTGCAATTGGCTATGCAAACCACTATGAGAGGATGTACAAGTTCTCTATCTTCCTCCCCACTTCCAATGACCAAGCACTTCTCTCACATGCCAATGAGATTTCTAAGCTATGGCATGATAGGTTTCATCACATGAACTACAAATACTTGCAGTCACTACACAAAGATGAGATGGTGGAAGGTCTTCCACAAATCAGATCACCAAATGGAGCATGCATTGGGTACGTAGTTGGGAAGCATCCCGAGAAAAGCTATGAGAAGGGGAAAGCAAAGAGATAAACCCAACCACTTGGGTTAGTTCATTTAGACTTGATTGGTCCATTTCCCACTCCATCATATGGTGGATCAAGGTATGTACTTACTGTCATAGATGATTACTCTCAATTTTGATGGGTGTACTTCCTTAAATTGAAGTATGAGGTATTTGAACACTTGAAGACTTGGAAGGAATTAGTAGAAAATAAAAGTGGGAACAAGATTAAAGTCCTTAGGACTGATAATGGAAAGGAGTATGTGAATAAGAACCAATAACAACTTTGTGAGGAGAGTGGCATCCAAATGTAACACTCAACTCCCTACACAACACAACAAATGGTGTGGCTGAGAGGAAGAATAGGTCACTAAAGGAGATGGCCACTTGCATGATAGAAGCAAGGGATCTAAGTCCCAAGATAAGGGATGAATCCACTAGTTGTGCTGCTCACATAAAATATAGATGCTTTCACAAATAAGTAAAAGGAATGACACCTTATGAGGCATGGTTTGGTCAAAAGCCAAATGTCTCAAATTTCAGAATTTTTGGGTCTAGAGCATGGGCTAGAATTCCATCTGAAAAGAGGAAAGCCTTGAAAACAAAAAGAAAGGAGTGCATCATGGTTGGGTATGGTGAAGAAACAAAAGGTTACAAGCTCTTTGACACCTCCACTTTCAAGACATTTGTTGAGAGAAGTGTGAAATTTGAAGAAGAGCCAATTCCTCATTTCGAGCTTGCACCGGGGGAATGCTCCTCTCCTCAACCATTCGAAGATGTAAGTGGTGATACATTCTCTATTTTTTCTAATATTTATGATAAAAATGTTGCTGAAGTCATTGATGAATATGAATCACCATCTAGGCCCAAGTGGGCTGAAAAAATTGTACTAGCAGTTGTGGAATTGGTAGGCAATCCCCATGAGCCTAGGAAGACTAGATCACAAACTAGAAGAGCTTCCTTTTCAAGTGATAGTGATCTTGTTGAGCACTGTTATATGCTTATTGGGACTGATACTCAATCATATCAGCAATATTTTAATGACCCAAGATGGAGATCAGCAATGGAAGAAGGATTTCAGTCCCTCCAAGGGAGCAATACATAGGAATTGGTTCCCCTTCCTCCTAAGAGGAAAGTTGTTCAATGCAAATGGGTTTTTTGGACCAAAATTGCTGCTGATGGTTCTGATATAAAACATAAGGAAATATTAATCACTAAGGGCTATTCCCAGGTCCATGGTGTCGATTACACAAAGACCTTTGCACCGGTTGCAAAGATGGACTCAATTAGAGTCGTTCTAGCGCTGGCAGCTAGTAAAGGTTCGGAAGTTCACCACATGGATGTTAAGAGTGATTTATTACATGGTGAGCTACGGGAAGAAATCTATATGCAGAAGCCTGAAGGTTTCAAGGAGGATCCTTCATTGGTATGTAGGTTGAAGAAATCACTGTATGGACTCAAGCAAGCCCCCCGGGCTTGGTATGCTAAAATGGATGCTTTTTTGCTCTCTATTGGTTTCACAAGATGCAAATCAGACCCTAATATGTATTTGAAGAAACATGATGGTATTTTTCAGGTCATTATTATTTATGTTGATGATATACTCATTATAGGTAGCTGCACCAATTTAATAGGCCAAATCCAGTCATCTTTGCACAGTGAATTTGCCATGACAGACCTAGGATTGCTAAGGCAATTTTTGGGCTTGCAAATTGAGCAAAATGAAAGGGGCATCAAGCTGTGTCAACCACAATATGCTTCAAACCTGATAAATAATTTTAACATGGCTGAGTTTAAGGAAGCTAAGTATCCCTTTATTTCTGGTATTAAAATGCTAGAATTTGGCAATTCTCCATTGGTAGATTTTACACTCTACGGGAAACTAGTGGGCAGCTTGCTCTACCTCACTCACACAAGAACTGATTTGTCTTATGTTGTAAGTGGCATAGAAATAAATATTCACCAGCCATATGAGATCCATTGTAGAGCAGAAAAAATAATTCTTCGGTATGTCCAAGGAACCAAGAACTTCAGGGTGCACTACATAGCTAGTTCCTCACTTCAACTAGCTGGATTTTCTGATTCAGATTGGGCTGGAGATCCCACTGACAGGAAGTCAACTTTAGGTTTTGTTTTTATTTTTTCTGAAGGTCCCATTTGTTGGTCAAGTAAGAAAAAACACACTATTTCATTTTCATCAGTAAAGGCCGAGTACAGGGCAGCAATCAATGCTGGTACACAGTGTGTGTGGTTGCAGGGAATTCTTCGAGAATTATGTGTCACAATTGATTTTCCAACCAACATTTGAGTGGAAAATCAAAGTTCCATCAAAATATCTACCGATCCAGTTCGGAGACAAAGAACAAAACATATTGCGATACACATACATTACATTTGGGGCTTAGTGCATGACAGGGTGATCTCACTGCAGTATTGCCCATCCACCGAGCAAACTGCTGATATTTTTACCAAGGATTTCATTGAGAAGACCTTCACCTACTTGAGATATTTGCTTGGGGTGAGTGAAGGATGGTAATTTTCTGTTATTTATTGCAGGTCCGTCCCCATGTCCATTCTTGAGGGAAGGTTTTGTCCCATGAGGTTTTCCTTCTTTTCCTCGATTCATATGGACAAATAAAACTGTAATTTTTGAATTATGTACTTGAGGTGACTTGAGCCATTGTTGCCAAGGCCTCCATCATTTTGTGAGCTATACTTAGTTGTTGGATTAAGGGAGGGTGTTAGAATAGTATCCACTCATTAGCACCTAATTACACTACTTAGTCAATTTTATTGCTTTTAAGCTCTAATACACTATGTGGTGGACTAGGGGTGCTTAGTTTCACAAATTCCAAGTCATATTGGGGATTTCACACCCACATGAGCATTCGAGATCAGTCAACCAGCCACATGTACGCCCCCATCATTGTTGGTGTGCTCCCTTTCATTGAATGTGGACATGCAAGTTGACTTGGAGTGCTAGAGTGGGATTTTGGCCAATTTTGGCTTGATTTGGTGCATTAAATGCTGCATTGAGACTCTAAACCACCCATATTTCCACACCCACACTATCCAAGGTGTAGTAATTGACCCACAACACATCATCTATGTTCACTGAGCAATACGTGGTTGTTTGGGGTGATTTGGGACATGATTGGCCCACCTAGGGGGGTTTGATGCCATTTTGGAAATTTTGACTTATATGCTCACAATTGGCTTCCAAAGCCTCACAAAAATCTTGTGTTGTATTATATACCTGATAATAACAAGTTTCATGGTTATATAGTTCGAAATTATCTTGTTCCAGTTCACGTTGTGTGTGTAATTTGTCTTTGAATTGATGGTTTTTTTCCAGTTTTGCACCAAATTTGATTTGTGAGCTTCACTAACACTCCTATATTCTCCCGTGGTTCGATTTTCTGACATTTTCCAATATCTATATACAAAGAATTATGTCTTTCATTGCTCTAATATTCGTTAGAGTAATATATTTTATTTCAATACCACTCCTTTCCAAAGGATCAATAACCATGATCCAATTCAACAAATGAAAATTTTTACGAGAGACTTTTCCTCCTTTCCAAAATAGTTTCCTGATCATTGAGCTTATTTGTGAAATCATTCATGTTGGAGCAAGCATAGTGGAGCACTAGTATAGGGGAAAGACAAACATGACTTCCTCTATTATTGTAATCCTACTTATAGGATTTACTCATATATATCCTCACTAGTTCATTATTTTCATGAATTTGTCTGAAATCCCATACCATTCTAGAGCTTTGAAACTTCCTAAAAGTATGGGGATCCCAATATAACTGAAGGAGTGCAAACCATGGAAAATTTTAGGGGGCTAATCTTAGCCCATGGGATAAATTTAGGGTTTTAAATTTTTAATGGGATAATTTTTTTAAACACTCATTAGGTATGATTAACCCATATTTTATTTATTCATTTTTAATTAATAGGAGGTTATCCCCATCGAATCTAGAAAGGGGAGCTAGATAAATGAATTTCACCCCTCTAAAAATCAATTTAAAGGGGAGATGCCTTTCATGTTTGTTTATAATTCCTCTATTTGCATTGACAAAGATGTCAAAGGATGAATTAAAGCGAGAAGAAATAATAGTGGAGGTTTCCCCTATTATAAGAGTATAATCCATGAATTGTAAATGGTTTATTTCCTTGACTACTCTAGTAAAGATATAAATTCTTGAGAAATTGTCATTTTTCCTTTAATGTTCTAGAAGTTTGATGAGATATTCTTCCATAATAATATAAAGAAAAGGGTTTGAGAGGGGCATCCCTTTCTAATCCCTCTAATTATCTAGAAGAAGCTCACTATACTTCCATTAACTAAGGGTTGAATCGGGGATTTGCAATGTAGGCCTTAATCAAACCAACAAATTTATTGGAAAAAAACAAACTTGTGCAGAACCTCAAAAAGGAAGGAGTGTCTTACCTAATCAAAAGAATTCGACATGTTATTTTGATTATGAATCCTCTTTCTTTTCTAAGTTTTCTAAAGTGGAGGGATTCCTAGACAAGAAATATATTACCTTCCCTAAATAAAACCTCCTTGGTTTTCATATATGATGTTGGGAATATTTATTTTTAGTCGGTTTAAGAGGACCTTTGCAATAGTTTTGTAAGAGGCATGCATAGGGATATCGGTTGAAACCTGGCGAAGTTTGTTGGGTTTTTTTCTTTCGAGAATAGTGCCAGAAAGGTGGAGTTGGTACTATTTCCCAACTTCAATTTTTTTATACGTAGCGTAGCATCCGACAATAGTCTTCTTTAATTAATCCTAGCAGGATCTATGGAAGGAGATGGTGAAACCGTCTAGTCTTGATGTGTTGTCTGGTTCTAGGTCCGTAATTGTTGCCATTATATAATCTTATGTTATGTCTTTGTTTAAATATATGTTGTCCTCATTGTTGACAAGAGTTTTAATCAAATTTAGAAGGATCCTCGTACTTGTCAAGTGGTCTTCCACACACTCATTGAGAATACTTCTATAGTGTCAATGTGCCTCTTTTTTTATGCCTTTGAAGTGTGAGATTATGGTGCCTCCTTTATCTGTATTTCTTTGACATTATTCAAATCTCTAGCCTTAGCTTGATTGTGCAAGAAAGAGGTTTTCATGTCTCCTTCCCTAAGCCATAAACTACATGATTTAAGCCTCGATAGCCCCTCCTCCTTACAAAAGGCAAAGTATAACTTTGTGGATCTCTTTTTCCTCTTATAGAAATTATTGACATATTTCAGTGCCTTCAATATTATTTTGAATACAATTAAGCTACATTTGGAAATATTTTCTTTGAGTTGTTGGCTCCTAATATTAGTCATTTTCCCAAGATTTTAGGATAATCGTGACTTTGTAAAGTTTGGCTTCCCTGATAAAATTGGGGGAACCATCTATTCTCTCCTTCCAAGTATTATAGATTATCATTTTGTCTTATGCTTCTACATCCGTAAGGGATATTGAATATAGAGGGGAGTAGGACATAATTATTTTTGTTATTCATCAAAAGGGAAATAAATAGATGATTAGAACATGCGAAAGGGATTTTTCATGAACATATATCTAGGTCTTCTTCAAGATAATTGCCATGTATAAGAAAATGATATATCCTTGTTGTTGTATGGTCACTGCACTTTCTTTTATTGGACCATGTATATCTTTGTTTCTTTGGTTTTATGTCAAATAAGGCACAATCATCCATAATATCCTCCACCAACTCCTAGGAGGCCTATCGAATAGGTTTTCCTCCTCTCTTTTCTTCTTGTGAAAGAACTATGTAAGAATATCTTGCTAGGATACTATTTCCTATGGCCAATATATTTTTTATATCCAGGATTGAGTCGTAACATTCCTTCTTCTTCTTTTCTTGTATGACATAGGAGCATATATATTTAGAATTTTATAGTGTTTACTAGTGTTCCTAAAATATGATGCATGGTTTCAAATTTCTAGTGAGATTTGAATTTTTTTATTCCATATTATGCATAAGCCTCCCGAGGAACCTTTTGAGGAACAATCGTGCACTCTCCATTTTTCCAAAAATTATTTCTTGATTTTATTGCTTCCTTTTCCTGTAACCTAGTATTTGAGATTAGTAGGACTTTATGTTATTCTATTTTGGTTTTGGACAAGCCCTCTGCAATTCTAGGAGACTATCTTCATTATTTAACAATGTCCTTAGTGTTACATTCTTCTTCTATATTATTTTGGATCATGTATATATATTTTTAGAACTATATGTTTTGGTATTCCTGATATGGATGTCTATATTGTGGCTTGAAACTCCAAATTATTTTCTTTGTTCATTGCTTCCTCCCTTTTCTCCTTGTGAGAGTTCCTCCTTGGATTCTTAGGTAGTTCTTATTCTTCAGTTTCTTCTTCTAAAAGATTATACTTTTGGTGAGTTAACACCTTGGAGGGAAGGGATTTTTCAAGGGAATCGATAATCAAAGAAGGGGAGATGGGAAGAGGCATGGAAATATCTATAACATATTGAGAACGGGCCACATGGTGAGAGGGGAAGGGGGGGTCTGATTTTCCAATAAAAGGGAGAGAGATTCAAACTTGTTTTAGGTTGGTGTTTCTAGGGGCTTGGAGGAGGATGGAGCAGAAGGATTTGAAGGGGATACTTGGGAGGGACCCCATAGCTTCTTTTTAACAGTATGTTCTTGTTACTCTCTCTTAACTTGTTGGATATGAGGGCCTTTGGGACAATCTTTTGCAAAATTTCTATACATCTGGGAAATATTTAATTTGAAGGGGAGTTTCTCATAGTCGATTTTTCGTAGGTGACTCCATTTGTCCATTGATATTTTGATAACTTCAGGTAGACCATTTTCCATATCTACTTCAACACAAATCCTTGAACAAGAAAATATACCTCCCTTTGGTTCAGTGTTGTCAATGCACTTTCCTTTTGCATTGCAAATTGTATTCAAATATTCGCCATGCTAGGAGTGAGGAGGTAAATGAGGTAGCCACACCCAAGAATGAAATGTAGAAGGAACATCAAGTGTGGGGTCAAATTTGGGAGTCCACATGTTCAGGTACACACCCCTAGAATACATGAAATAAGGATTGTTTTGGAAATTCATGTCTCTATTGTCTTTTAGATCGAAGAGGAAGCTGTGATACCCTATGCCACATACGAAATTATTAATTTTTCCTTTGATGAGGAACATCTTATTTTTGTTTATCCATTTTTCCATGGGGTGAAAGCTATATCCCTATAAATTGAGTGGTAAGACCACACTCTAAGAGAGATATGGTTTTCATTTGAGACACAAATTGGGAAATAGAGATACTAGGAACTACGATAAGACATTTAATTATTTTAGAAAG
>LPNX010873088.1:470616-507446 GCA_001517045.1 Pseudotsuga menziesii | reverse complement strand
GGTGGAAATGTCCCATACATTGTTACCTGTTGTGGCAACAACATTTAGAGCTGATTTTGCAATTAGAAATAGCTTGTGCCAAAGCTTTAAAATTAAAAGGTTGTAAATGATTTGTTTGCCCATTTTCTTAGTACTGCAAAGATTATATAACCTTTGTTGTCATAATATTGTAATGTTTTTTCTGATATCCATTTTCATTGTAAAAAACAAGAGAATTTCTAATTTTATTTTACAATATCAATTTTCTTTTATAAACTAGATATTATAAAAAATACTTTTGATTTTCTAAATTATAACAATTTTAATTATACATAATCATAAACTGATAATAATAATAAAATTAATCTAAATTTTGTACAACTTCTTAACCATAATGAAGTTTGTTAATGGACAAAAATTTAATAGATAAAATAAAATTGCATGTTAGGATCTCCATCTCGAAGGATCAATATTTTCAAAGCCACTTTTTAACTAGAGTTGACAGGGTGAGGCCCTTCAAGTGCCCCCCTAGGAATTATCCCTATGGATGTAGTGTGCTCCATTAAAAGTTATGGAGCAGCTAACCACATGAACGAGACCAAGCAGAATGGCCTTAGAACAAATCTTTGTCCTTGATAAAGTCATCTCCCTTGGGAACAAAAGGAGCACCACAATTTCACAAGTTAAGCAATGCTTTGAGATGGAGAGGCATGAAGAACGACTGAACAAGGTAATAATGCAAAGCAATATTTGTAGGAATAGGGATGATAAATGGTGGCTTACTTTCATTACAATCTTCTATGTCAACAAGAAATCAACATGGTTTTAGTAATACAAGTATATTTGGCAATGGAGGTGGATTTGGTAGAAACTCTAATTATGGATCAATCGATTTACATTCATTTTCAAGTAAATAAAATGGTTACACATTTGCAACTATTATTGCTCCTTCTGAGGGTCTTGGCATGCAACTAGTTAAGGATTAAAAAAATAGTTTTTGGAATCTTCGAGACATTCAAAGACATTCTATTGGAATCTTCGAGACATTCAAAGGATTCCTCTCATATTTTATTCCCATAAAAAACACAAGCAAAACACAACATAAATTGAAATTGTGATTGATCATAATGAAATAAGCTCAATTATTATTCTATAACAAACAAACTCATAGACATAACTTATAAAGAGAAAGACAACCAGGAGTAGAACAACAACGAAATTTGGAGCAGGTGACAAAAAATGGATAGGGGACTATAGAGCTAATGGGACACACATTCATAACTTGCATTGGCCTAAGAAGGACTGCTTAGAGTGGTCCAAGGGATCATGCATTATGCCAATATCCTTCAATATCTCACATTTCTTGATGGACATGTGTAGGGCACTAATTTGATCTTCTTTATCAAAACCTACACAATGGATAAGGTGGGGAGTGAAACCTACATTAGTATCTGCAAGGATGTCTAATCAAAGAACGGGAGCGATGATCCAATATTTCCTTGTTATACTTGGACACAGGTGATTATGTTATGAAATATAACTTCTTTGCCTCTATAATTTTTCTCATAGGAACACTTTGGGGAAATATAAAAGCAAATCCTACATAGAAATATTTGGGCTATCCACATGTGTTCACACTATTCGACTGACTACTCTATGAATGGTGTTATTGGTAGTGTGGACTAGGACAATTTATTATCCCATAAAATTTGTACATAACTTCTACATTGATCCTTGCTACAGATTTGATCCAAATTTAAAATGCATTAGCCGTAATCAAGCAAAATTCCTTGTACCATACAACACCATCTCCAAACGTGTGAACTATGTGATTGTGAGTGAAAAACTAGAGCAATCAAAGCCACAACTATCCCCACACTTTTGAGGTGCAAGAAAAGAAACCTACAATAGAGGCCATAGTCAAAAGCAAAGCACACCAAAAATAAATGGGCACTAAAGTAGTTGTGAGGTGGAGAAATTCCTGTAACTCACTGAAAACCACAATACACAAGTCCTATTCTTAAAGATATTGAAAAACATAATAAAAATAAGCATGCAACTTGCAATACTAGTATAAAACAAATATAAGAAGCTTTATGGATTTACATCTATATATTTTAAATCTTGAGCTGGTTTTGTGTATGCACTTATAAATTCAAATGCAATCATTAGATTATAATCTTTTTAGGGAAAATAAATAGAGAATCACCACTATTGATTTTCCTTAAATTTCTTTTGTTAAAAAAATGTTTCTTAACCATTTAAATTGCATGTATCGCTCCAATTGATAATATAAATAACAAAATACAACCCCATCAAGTATAAGGGAGTGAATATATTTCCAATAAAACTACCAAAAACACATTAATTAGGTAATATCTTATAAAATAAGTTCCAAATTTAATTTGAACACCTACCGTGACTAAATATGAACACAACTTTTCTATAGTAAACATCATTCCGTACTGATCAGTAGAATTTCCTGGTTTTTATCCATAACAGGCATATCACATAAATAAAAATAATGCAATTTATATACAAATTTAAATAATAAAAAATAAGATCGGTAACAACTAAAGAAATTTCAACATCTCAAGGAAGTCTCCAAAATAAACCAGACAAATCCGTCTTATATTCCTTGCTTGCAGGGAATAATATTATTTATGGTCGACATATAATATTTATTATTATTTTTTATTTTGATAGGAACGAACATTACAACATCTCCCCATACATGATTTTAAAACCATATGCAAGGTCCTCTTAAAACCATGGGTTGTTTAGAAGGCCTTGCATAAGGTTTTAAAACATTGTGCAAGGCCAACATTCTTTTGCGGATAATTTAATTTTTTATTTTTTATTATTTTGTTAGGTAGGAACATTACAACATTTCCCCCATATTGTGTTTTTTTCTAACTCACATTTTTTTTGCGGATAATTAAATTTTTACATTTTTATTGTTTTCTTAAGTAGAAAGATTACAACATCACCCCTATATTAGATGGTTTTTTTCTGGCCGACATTTATTTTGGCTTAGAAGTAAAAAAAAAAAAAAATTATTAATAAATTGACCATAAATGAAAATTCAAAAAAATAAAACAACAGGCAATAAATAAAAATGTAAATAAAATAAACATTTTATCTAAGATAAACATTTTATCTAAGAAAGCATCAGAGTATTGAATTTTCTGTACAAATTTAGTATGTAAATTTTCCTTTTTTTTTTAACAAAAGAACATTTTTAAACCAGAATTTCTCTTGAATGTACAGTAAATATTACATGAACGAATCCATCTAACCACATTAGAGGTACAAAATTCGGGAAAAAAATTGTGCAATTTGACAAAAATAAAATAAATCCTCATGTTATGTTGTGAAAATATATATTTTGAAAGAAAAAGATAATTAAAAAAAACATTTAAATAAAACATAAAAAATGAACTCGAAAAAGCAATTCAAAACAGAAGTTTACTCTCTACATGATATTAATGGCTCTTGATAAGGTACCATTATTAATTATAGAATAAAAAAGTATAACTTAAGGAGCAACAAAGTTCATTAATGTTTTCTCATGTATATTTTTGTGCATCCACTCATCCACTAGAGGGCACACTCGAGCTTTTCTCTATTGACATTGGTGAAATGTGGGAGAGAGTAGATATGTTGTAAGAGGATAATCAAAGTATATTGTAGGACATGCATTCCTCTTCTTTAATTTGGTTCTTTAACTCTTTATTTGCATGGATTGTTAACTCTTTATTTGCATGACATACTTGACTACGAATAGATTGTTAACTCTTTATTTGCATGACATACTTGACGCATCATGTTCAAATTTATTTCTCAATAAAATGGGAGAGGCTAGTGGTGGGCTTGGTGTTCCTAGACCCTATTGAGCTTATGATGAGATTAGTGAGAGTAGGCCTATGATATGAGATTTCATTAACATATGCAAGCCATTTCAACCCTTCATCCACCAATTTGTATAGGTGTTGGGAATTTTACTAATCCATTAACAATATGCCAGAGCTTGAGTCAATTACATATTATGATTGTACTATTATTGAGTAGGGACCATGCCCATGTACACCAAGAACATAATTATCCATTGTCAACATATATACCTTATTAGTACCCTAACCATGTTTCTCAAATGGATTCATTTGTGTATTGAAATTTCTCTTGGCATGGTTGTAGATCTTCTTTTGGATCAATGGAGACGGGGTGTAGAAGAAAAAACTTTGGATCAATGTTGAATACTAATGTTTCTTGTGGTTGGATTGTTGATTGGACATGACAAGATTTTAGCAATTATTTGAGGACTTCATATCAACTTATTTTATTGAATATACAATTCATAGTGATTATTGCTCTTCTTGATTCATTGAACATAATAACGGTCTTTGGCTCATGTTCATCTTTAAGAAGGGATGTATATTGTGATGTATGCCTTCACTTTGAAGCCTCCTAATTAGATTAAGGAAGGATATTGAACATGGGAATGTAATCTGGAATTTTGGATATGGTTGTATTTATATTGCAACATGGGTATCCATAAACCCACTCACTTATGTATGTTGGTCAAGGCTATCTTATATTCCAATCGGGTATCTATAAACCCACTCACTTATGTATGTTGGTCAAGGCTATCTTATATTCCAATCGGGTATCTATAAACCCACTCTTAGCCAGGGTATTTTTAAGGATTCTAATATTATACTTAAGTATAGTATTCTAGGCGATTGTTTTGGATTGAAAAAAACATGTTTATAGATAGGTAGGCGAATATTAAATATGAAACATAAAATTAACACTGAAATGTGTAAATTTTGGCGAATATTATGATAAAAAACACATATTTTATTAGACACTAAAAATGATCAAATAGCGATTTTTTTTATAAAAAAAAACCCCGAAAATAGCCAATTGGCGAAATTTTGCCTGTAAAAATTACCCTGCTCTTAACTGTATTCGAGTTGGGTATCCATAACCCACTCTCCTTAATATTTTTGGTATAATAAATCCTATATAGGGTTGGGCATCTATAAACCAACTATCTTGTGTATTCAAGCTAGGTACCCATAAATCCACTCTGGCATTGACTAGGATATTTGATGTTGTATTGAGTTGGATACCTACAAACCCACTTGCATTTATACTCATCATTTGTCTCAAAGAACTTTTATCTATATTAAATGGGGGTGTTGGGAATGGTGTACTCTTTATATTCTATCATGACTAACTTTAGTTTATGTGTTATATTTTAATTTTGAGCTATGGATAATGTCATCCTAGAAAACCTCATGTAGGCCCATAAACCGTCTTAGGGAGGGTACCCTAACTTGATATGTGCATAAATACAAACTCAAGTACAACATCAACTTAAGATTTTTTTCTCTAATATCAAGTGGTTTAATCCCATCAACACTTATACATGGAATTTCTCTTGATTTATGTTGTATTATGGGTTCATAAACTATGATTGTGAACTAAATAAATGATGGATTTTACAAAGTGATATTGTGTTTATCCAAATAAAATCTTGTTGAATTCTTATTTATACTGAGGGGGGGGGGGTGAATCAGTATAAAGTGCATATTATACAAATTTTTACTTCAAGCAAATATGCACCAATTTCTGTTTCAATTAACACAATAAGAGATGTTGGTGCACAAATAATCTGTATAGTAAATATATAGATATATATAATTTATATTTACAACGGGAGACGCCAATATCGAAAATGTGAGCACCAAATCACTTAGGCACCAACCTGATTGCAAGCATCAAATCACTAATTAGAGGCACCAACCTATAAGGACATCAGTCAAAGTAAGAATCAACTTGTTGACTTTAGGAACTGACCTGAATGGATATCAGTCCCATTATGCAAGCTCCAACTTGTTGTAGTTAGGAACCAACCTGATTGAAGACTACAATATCCTTTTTGTTTTTTAAACACTGACTGGAAGGAAGCACCATCTCCCTCTTATGTATTCTCCAACACCAACTCGATGGAAGAACCAACTCCCAATTGTTTTTCCTAGCGCCAACTCGATGGAAGCACCTACTCCATATTGTGTTTTCCAGCACCGAGACCCTTTCATCGCCCCTTCCCACCACCCTAAAAAGATAGATCATAACCGAACTACGATTTGTGTCTTCTCTAATTGGTGTCTTCACCTACGGGAATCTGTGTCTCAATGATCTGCGATTTGTGACAATGTCTACTGCAATATCAACACTTTAGTACTTCAACAATCTATGATATTATAATATCAGTGTTATTCTGTACTCTACACTTTCACTTCCGCAATCTCTGATCTGCATCATTTACTTCTGCAATATGCATCATTCACTGTGTATTTTCTTCACACATCCTGTTACCGGGCATCCTTCTAATTTCTGCAATATGTGTTGTTCTTAATCATCGATTTTGCACAATCGGCTCTCCACGGAGTAAACTTCTTCAAGATCAACGATCCATTGATACCCTAGAATTAGAATCTTTTCAAATCAAATTATCACACATTTCCCATCTTCAAGTTTACATCAATACTTTCATATCTTGCTTATTTATACTCTTCTTGCTCAAGAGATGTGTCCACAAGTTGGGATTCCTTTTACTCGATGATGCCCAGACTCTCTTATTTCTTGGTCAAGATAATCACTTCACATCATTTTTCATCAACATATCCCTTATTGATAAATCAACCTCATGGGGTTTTGCACACTTAAGTCCATTGACTAGGTGGTATTTGCGCACAATAGTCCCATGTCTTTGTGGGTTTTGTGTACTTCCTAAACTTCCTTCTTCTTCTCTATATACTTCTTTAAACTTGCTTTGGGTATATAAAGAGGCATTGTCTGATACTATTGAGAGTTGCATATACTTTTATATATTTACTTCAAACCGTATTTTTACTCAACATCATCAAACTTCAAGACTTTATGCTTCTTGACAATCATCTTGTTTGTTTGACATCAAGGTTGTTTCTCGTTTGAAATCAGCATCCATATTGTGTGTTTGACATCATGCTTGTTTCTTATTTGACATCAATGACAACACCAAAGTCCAAAAATATCCCCCTTTGGCATTGATGTCAACCCCAACTAACATTGAGATCCCCCTAAATATGAGTTATTCTGCGCACAAAATATTCCCCTTGTCTTCATGCCATTTAATTCTTCATTTTGGCAAACCTTTCCTCCTTAGCATTCAGTTTCAATTATCCTCTCTCCATTCCCCATTCTTCATTCTCCCCTTTTGACATCAATGGAAAAGGGATACTCTAAGTATTTGACTTCCCATGTCTTCATGCTTCTTAATTCATTTTCTTGTTACTCCTACTATACCAAATATTCTTCCATGTCATCGATGTCCATTTCTGCATCTTCAAATCACTGATTTTTTTTACTTGTTGACCACGTATTCATTACTACAATTTCACATAATTATGCATATGAGAAAATCTTACTTGATAAGTGTTGCGGAGAAAATATTCCTATGGTTTGGGGTGGACCACAATAGACAACATGACACCAGAAATCATATCCATGCTCAAGTATACTAGATAAATTAAGGAACTAACAACTAAGGGATATAAATCATACCTCAACTGGATATTTGAAGATGACCACCATTGAGCTCATGATCAAAAGTTTGTCCCTACAATTTTCCCTTAACGACAAATATATATCCAAGCATAAAATATATTAAGTGTTAGTATTCAATCTAGCATAATCCATTTAAACATGTATAAAGCGATTACACCAATGGATAAAAATAAACAATTGCACATGAAATTTGGACAAGAAATGCATATTTATTTAATGTAAAAACAAATATACAATGTGACAACCTCTGTCGGAACCTCATCAAAACCGAGAAACTGAGTCCCTCCACCTAGGCCTCCACCACTTCAATCCTCCAGATAAGGCAAGCTCATAAAGGAAATGGAGATCTTGAGAGATGAACACAAATGGTTCTATCAACAAGGACAAAGGAATGTAGACTCAAGTATATGGAATTGGGGGAGATTTTTGCTATAGTCTCCTTACTCTCAAAGTTTATCCCCCTCCAATGCTTCACAATGGCTCAATATATAGCCCTCAAATGGGAAGTGGAGGGTCGAATTGGAGCATTTCCCAGCATATGGAAGGACAAGGATCAAGGTATTCGTTACTTTATAAGGAAAACTATGAATATTTTTTTGTTTTTAAGAACAAAACCCAATGTAATGGTGCAAGATGCATATACATGAGTTGTATAACTGATGACCTCGTATATCTTTAAAAATGAATTTTTAAGGGTTAAAATGAAGCATAAGGGTTATAGTGTGTAAACGGAGTATAGTGAGTTTGCATAGGGAAAAGGGAAGGCCATCAAGGAATGATTCGTGAGGTCTAGAAAATCACGCCATAACATATGCACCCTAATATGTGAGTTAATAGGGGTACACGATGGTCAAAATATATTATAATAGTCCTAGGAGTGGAGTAGTGAAGATCTAGGTGGAAGAACTAGCCACTCAGAATCATAATACAATGATAAATATGTGTACACAACTTCAGAGCCGAAGTACATATAGCTTTCCCAGATACATATAAGTATAATGGCCATGAATATGCATAATAAACATATGTCATAAGTGGTCACAACTATGTACAATACATAGTGGAGTCTGGTCTCCATACTGAATGAAGACATCTAGTACATAATAAGGTAAACTTCTCTGGTATGAGAACTAAAATCCCATAAGTATTGTCGTGATCAAGGTAGTAGCATATATGGAATACCACCATACTATGAGGTATTCTATGAAAAATATCGATGGTACATGTCCCATCACGCGAATAGAGGTGTTAAGGTCGAACATGATGAAACATCATTTGATTACTGGTCATTAATGTATATTGTTAATAGACATGAGACATCCCACCGATGATGAAAATGGGTGTCAATGTACCAAGTGCATTCAATAAGTGAGAATGGATTTGTTGAGGTCGAACACTTGAAGAATCCATCGATCAAAGGACATTGATGTAGTCCCAAATATGTTGATGGCGAGATAACCTACCACTGATACTGCAAGTCTCAAAGAACTAAGCTAACTCTAAATCCAAATTCCAAAATAAATGATCTAAAGTTGATGGAATGGAATCTGATTGAAGGAGAGCATTAAGGAATCCCCCATCAACCAAAATGAGATAGAACAGAAAGGTTGGATAATTTGGAATAAATAGGATGAACAAGATGTACATGAACCAATGACCATGTGGATCTCTCACACATACCGGATGTAAGTAGCATGCAAAACAAACACTCTGAATAACAGTCAATGATGAAAAATACTGACAGAGGCGAGGAAACCACCAATAGGGTCTAATGGAATGTAATACATGGATTGAATCCCAATGTGTGAATAGATTTCTTGTTGTTGAACATAAGGGAAACCACTCAGTCAGAGACCAATGATGAAATGTTATCTGCTGAGTTCAAGGTCACCTAACAATGATGAAAGTAGGCCCAGGGTTCCATGTACAACCACAACTCTATGATGTATCTGGAATGGAAAACATACAAAGTTAAGATAACTAAGGAATGGTCAACTCATACTAACTTCC
Source organism: Pseudotsuga menziesii (assembly GCA_001517045.1). NCBI lineage: Eukaryota > Viridiplantae > Streptophyta > Pinopsida > Pinales > Pinaceae > Pseudotsuga > Pseudotsuga menziesii. The sequence continues at coordinate 497,840 of LPNX010873088.1, read as the reverse complement.
TTTGAACAAGAGCATGAGGCATATGGAGACACTTATGCAGCATAGACTCAATGTGCAATTTGGGATCACAATTCTATGATACATGAGGTATCAACAAAGGCTCCATAGTGACTAGAAGCTTAAACATTCGATGGAGAAATCTCTAAATAATGAGTACAACTCCTAAGGTCATGCTAGAAACCTAACCCATGATGAATATACTCATAAACTGTGCTATGTTCAAAGGCGACACGACAACTGCCAATATAAGAAAATATCATTTCTCGTCTGGGATTTTATGTTTTTCATTTTTTTTTGTTCTTTTTCATATTATAAATATTGGAAAAGAATAAAATGTGCTTATAGTACAATAGTGAGGAAATGAGTGGTGTGGTCAAGAACACTAGTTCCAAGCAGTGGAACATACCTATGCTCAATGCAAGGAGATGCGCACAGGATAAGGACACTTGGGGGAACATTTCCTCTAGCTTGAGGGGTGATCAAGCAGCAAAGGATAAATAAGGGGATTTTCTTGACTAGAATTGAGACAAGATCGGGAAACATCGCTTATAAAAGTGAAGTGGAGAGACAAAATGAAGCTCAATCAGGAAAGCAAACACATGCAATGCATTTACAACTTGATATAGAGCAGGAGTCCCTAAGGAAAATGGCCAGCATAAAAGATAAGAAAGAACATGAAGTTTCTATTTGAAGACATGGCAAGACTACAAGGGAATCCCATATCTAACGAGGGATCTGAACATGGGAACCAACTGGAAAAATGGGATATAACTAGGGTACCCATGATTGAGAAATCTCTATTACTTACATAAAGACACTTCTATAAGCAACAAGGAGGTTCTGTGCCAATAAGAATAAGGTTTGTACCTATGTTCAATGTGACATAGTCATAGGACAATGAAAAATGAAATCAGAATGTGATCTTATCCTATATTTCAATTAATAAATATACATGTCAAAGGCACAATCATACTAGGAAAAACCCATTACCACTTGAAGAAACTATTCCATAAAAAATACTAACAGTGTAACATTAATGTCCATAAATATAAAAAAAAACTATATAGAAATGGATAAATGACTAGAGTGAAGATATGAAATTATGGTAGGTAAAACCAAAAATATATACACTAATTTTCAAAGTACCAGCCAAGGCTGGAGGATCAAACATAGGTCGTTGAGCGTGAGAGAGGAAACTGAAGTATTTCCTCAACCTTTAAATAGTTGACCAAGATTTATAACATCAAAACGATAAATCACAATAAGTGCTTGCCTCTTTCAAACACAAGTTGAAAGTGAGATGTATAATATATTATCTTGTGAGAGTACACAACTAGGTTGTCCATATAAGTATCAAATTCAATGACGGTAGGATCTCGGGGATTCATCAGTATGGTAGGAAACCTATCTTTTGTGTTCTCTTCAGGATATAGACTATACTCTTCCAAAGGGAGCACATGGTGATAAACTTCCTCACCTAAGTCCAATTCGGTCCTTTCAAGCTCTTGTAGGGAAGAAGTTCTATAATGTAGGTATTCCCAAGGAATTTTAGGAAAAATCATGGCCTCAACAATCACTTCATCCATGGGAAAAAATTTATCGAGAAAATCATGTGAGAAAAAATTGAGTGGACCACCAAATCGGGAAAGAGAGTGGGATTTCCCTCCTCTATTTCTAGCGAGGAAAGATTAGGGTCTACATTAGTTTCATATGAAGATTGAAAAATGACCTTTGCTGCAGACAATGGCATAGCTATTCCGACAGATGTATTCCCTTCACCAGATTCAAATGGATAAGGGAGAGTCCTCGGATCACTCAAATACGAAGTACGAAATGGGACCAGGATCAACGATGATAGAGCACCATTGAAAGTGGAACATTAGAGGAAATTTCAATTTAAAATGGGCCTTCCAAAAATAATACAAATTCCATGTCATCATGTATTATCCAATCAAAATGCTTTAAAATTAAAAAAGGGAGCACCTCTTAAACAATTTTTAATATAAATTTGGGGATAGGTATCATAAAACAAACTACTTTTTTTGTTTGTATTTTCGACATATCTCCCTATGTGTTTACTCAAATTTCGATCAGGAGAGCTCGTTGGATGTGGAATTAAATTCCGCATCCAACGAGTACCCACTCAGCATACTTTTGACGGGACCTGCTACCCCAGAAGCAAGAAATACTTGAAAAAACGTGATGATGACATATTATGTGTTTTATGTTATTATGGTTGGTGGAGAATAAGCCAATCATTATTGGGTTGGATCTACCTTGATAATAAGTGGGGGGATTACCCATTTTTTATATATGTAATTATGGTTTACCTTGATGTAATTATGGTTGACCTAGAGAACAATCATGATATGTAATTATGATTGACTTGGAGAACAATCATGAAGGGCTCTAATTCATCGATTTGCCTCAAGAGAATTCACATTTTAACAAAGAGAATGAACATTTTCACATTGGATCTTCTCTTATTGTTGTGTTGTCTTATTTTTATTTTTTGAATGGACAAATTTAGGAATGTTTCATCATCACATTTTTTCAAGTATTTCTTGTTTTTGGGGTAGCAGGTCCTATCAAAAGTATGCTTAGTGGGTACTCGTTGGATGCGGAATTTAATTCTGCATCCAACGAGCTCTCCTGATCGAAATGAGTAAAAACACAGGGAGATATGTCGAAAATACGAACAAAAAAGTAGTTTTTTCTATTCTTCCTCCAAAATTAATAAATATTATTTTAATATTTTAACTATTATTTTATTAATTTTCTTTAGGAGGCCCATTTTGAGTTGAAATTTCCTCTAATGTCAGTTTCCCAACGATGTAGAGGAACTAGAATTAGTGAATGCTAATTGATCAATCGTTACGATTTTTCCTTCATGAGGAAAGCATACAACAAAAAATATCGATGACATGATTGCCTTCATGGCATAAATCCAGTTCTGACCTAGTAAAATATTATTGTCAAGGGGCCCATCAACCACCTCAACCTCGACTGACACGGTATTCCCCCCCAACTAGACATAAAGGAAAGGAATAATTCCATGCGTTCTAAAAGAATTTCCATCAAAAGATGTTAGCGTTGTCGATGATTGAGCCAATTGGGGAGATCCAAGACCCTTCCAACAAGATCACGACATGACTGATGTCGAAGCGCCTTCATTAATAATTGTGTGTTTGATGGTGATGTTTAAACACTCCACATGGACTTGAAAATCCACATGGTAAGGAAAGTGAGATCAGACACCATTAGTCTCGAACGTGACGACAATAGGGTCATTTGGTTCAGTTTCCCCTAAAGAATCTAACAATGATTTCCTCTGCAAGGGACAATTCTAAAGAACCTCTAAAGTTGACATCGCATAGGGATTTTGGCCCAAATCCTCAATGATAGAATATTTATGGCCATCTTGGGAATTTTAATTGTGCCCTGAATGCTTCAAGTCCCATTTAGGAATGCATGGTATAGTCTCAAGCTTATCAATTTACAAAGGAATCTTCGAGGACGGAGGCTCTTTACTTGTGGTTGGTTGTGACAAACCATAATCACGTGAACATGTCCCAACATGAAGAACTGACATCATATTGATACAACCATGACCACTTTCCATGCCTGGTGGGTTTTGACTCCCACCAGCACCACTTTTGGTGGTCGAAGTCCTCGAAGTCATGTTTTGATTATGTGGAAGGGGATCAATCAACACGGTTGGGCTTTGTGTGATTAACTTAGAGGCCTCCTCGATTCTAGGGAACAAGTACATAGGATGGTCTCCTCCACAAATATTACGTGGGAATTTGACCTTCCATTTAGTCTTCTTTCCCCCCCCCCAACATTTTCTTCATTCTTGTTATAATTAATATTCTCCTTTTTATTCCCACCCTTCATATTGTTCCTCCTCGTTTTCCTATTCCGTTTGGGTTGTTGCTTACCCTTTTGGATCGACGATTGCACATAATTGTATGTCCACTGATTGGGTGGGGGTGGATGAAGCCGCAACTTGTCCATTGCAAACTAGTTAAGTGGCAAATTATGTATTTGATGTGTAACCTGGTCCACGACTTTCACACTTGCAGAGCCAACAATGCCATCAACATGTGGCCTGGGTTTAAACTTGGGATCATGATTTGACCTCGAAGTGTCACAGATAATATCATAAAGGATCCTAGAATGAGCACAAATCAGGTCTAACAATTGTGCTCGAAAAATGGCATGTTCCTCGGTTGCCACTCCGAACGTCGAAACATCCTTCGCGATATAAGGCAGTAAGACTTAAGGAACCATTCCAATAAGAATTTTGGTGGAATGTTGGCCTTAATCAATTACTTCTGTCTATGCCGCTCTTGGATATGGTCAAAAATATGAGTGGCTTTATCTTTCCAAAAGGTCGATAAGAGTTTGGTATCGACATCCTAGCGAATCGAAAATTGAAAGTGATTAAGGAAGACCATGACCAAGTCATTAAAGGTCTAGTATGTGCCCCCAAGAATTTCTATATACCATTTCTCAGCTAAACTCGTGAGGGTGCATTGAAACAATCATAATCAAACAAAATCATGATTCAACAAATTCAAAGAGCACCATAGATTAAAAGTTGTAACATGATCGCCAGGATCCTCACGATTCTTACCTTCAAAATTTGAAACATGTGAAGGAATTTTGGTGGGAACATGAGGCCATGTTGGATCATGACACACGGGGTGGTTCATGATTTTGGGTAGTTCAGACAATTTCAACGTAGCTAAAAATGATAGCCTAGGTTGTTCCATTTGATTCTAGTTCCCTGCAAATATTGGTTCTGATACAGATGGTTCTATTAAATGCCATGAACTTGACCAGTTGGATAATAACGTCCTCCCATATTATCCATGTAAGGGTGCACGTGCATTTGAATTTGTGGCATTTCTTGATAAGGGGGAACAATATAACCAAAATTACTTGTCTAGTGTACTAGATGAGTCCCTAATACCTGGGGAGCAAGTAACCTCTAGACACAAGGACGCTAGATGATGGGGGAACAATGTAACTAAAGGGATCATACCTTCCCGAGGGCCCACTTGGAATATGGGGATGATTCGACATGAGAAAATCATTTGATGGAATAGGTGTAGTGGATGATGGGACAAAAGAAGGGATGCAAGTCTTAGACCCAACATTCACATATTCACCACCATCCCTACTGATATGAACATTAGTGTGAAGACCAGATGAAGAGGGTGGTCATCCCCCAACAAATGGAGTAGAAAGAGGAATATGACCACCTTCAAACTAATATGCAGTGAAATGGGTTGATGTGTCCCCCATTCAAACACTAGTGTCTGCACTAGGACCTTAGATGGATGATGGTATACTAGCTGAAACATTTGGACTGCTAAACATAAAAGGACTCAAACTAAATGGAGCGAACGGTGTCTCAATTCCAAACCTTATCGAGGAAAATTTTGGGATAAATCTCATGAATTCAAAATAATTTGTTCATATAAGGTGGGAAGTACTAGCCACATGAGGGTCAGTATAGACCGGAGTCCCAGGATTCCATAAAGTAGACGAAGAATGAGCCTCGTGGACTCCTCCCAATGCGAATGACATGGATGGAGAGAAACATAGAGTATCAGAAGTGGTACTCAAATTTAAAATTCTATGGATACCTCGATGGGAAAGAGGTCACCTATAATGTACGGTCAGATTATAAAGAGGTCGTGAAGGGTCAAAAGGTGGTAAACCTACTAAACGAAAAGAATGGTGAAGTGTTGGAACTCGATCCATGATGACTCCGTAGAAAAAGACACCCAAGTAACTGTGATCCCTAAGGCCAACTAGCGAACACAAAGCACACCCATAAATAATCTAGGATAGATGCACACAAGAAAGGAGTGAGGACAAATGAGATCTCAAATGTAGTAGGTATGTCTCACCTAGAAGAGGCCTAAGAATCCCATACATTACAAGTGGATGTGTGTAACCAATTATAGTGGCCCTCATCTTGAACTCATAAACTGATTGTGCCCTCTGACCCCTACCTAGCTAGGACATTCACAAAACAACCTCTATAAGTACCCCTTGTGATAAATAAGAAAGGAAACTAAGGTCACCTCAATATAACCAATGCTTAGGAGGACAGTCGCAGGAAAGATCTACCGTATGGGTAGGTTAACTATGCTCGAAGCTCGAAAGCACCAAAGGTACCTCAAGAGCCCCCATATACGAATAAGATACTAGAATATATATGGTGCTCACTAAATGACCCCAAAATACTTAGAAACACTCATAACCCACCCATCGAAATCTCAAACCAAGATACCAATCAAAATTCTAGATGTACACGACTGTTTAGGGAACACCAACGTATGTACATGACCTACCAAATGACAACTCACGTATATACACGACTATAAACACTGTGACCCCTGTATACAAGGAAGAAAGTGGTAAAAAATAAAGATAAAGAATAAACCACTCCAAGTAACTATCCACCAATGATTATACTCCCAAATGTGACACAAAAACACAAATAAACAAAGAGAATTTTGAGCAAAAATGCACCCAAAAACCCCCAATAAAAGAGATTTCCCCAGTATGGTCGCCAATTCTGTTACAGAGAAAATATTTCTATGGTTTGGGGTGGACCACAACATACAATATAACACCATAAGTTGGATCCATTCTCAAGTATCCTAGATAAATTAAAGTAACTAACAACTAAGGGATAGAAACTATACCTCAACCAGATGTTTGAAGATGACCACCATTTAGCTTAGGATCAAAAGCTTGGCCCTATAATTTTCCCTCAACAACAAATATATTTCCAAGAATAAAATATATTAAGTGTTAGTATTTAATCTAGCATAATCCGTTTAAACATGTATAAATTAATTACACCCATGTATAAATAAAAATAATTGCAGATGAAATTTGGACGAAAAATGGATATTTATATAAATGGAAAAATATAGATACCATGTGACAATCTCTGTCGGCACCTCGCCGAACAGCCTCCGTGACAACCTCTGTCGGCACCTCATACCTCTGACCCATGTGGATATTCCACGTTATTCATCCTGCTCACATGGATCCTCCCCATCACCCATCCATGTGGCATGGGTGGGTCCCACTTAAAATTATCAAATTTTTAAAATTTTGAAATTGAACAAAATTTTAATTCAACAATAAGGGGATTATTACCAAATTAACTTTGTCCCTTCTTTCCCCATTTTGGATTTTATCTGTTGCATAATATAATAGAACCTTTACACTATGTAATTTGCAAATTTTGGAAACTTCCCTTAACTAGTCTACCTATCATGCCAGTAGACCACAGATCTAACCCATGGCTTGGTCAGGATACCACCTAATTATTGAAACCACAAGTTTTCATAGGAGCATTGCATCTGCAAAATTATATTTTTGCGTGTAAGTGTGCATTTTTTACCATACCACTATGTAACATCCCCATCCATCAATGTGACCAACAGAGGGGACATTAACCAATTACAAGCTCTCAAAATTCCGCCCCATAACCATAATTACAAATTCATAACATTTAAATTTTGTGTGCAAACTCATAATAAAAATAAACATTGGAAAAAACTTGATCCACACACACACAACATGCATATACAAACATATCATCACAAGCATCTAATATAAGCATTGCATATTCAAAAGCAAGAGAATATTTATGTTTAAACAACTTATATCCAAGCAAATGGTCGTGTAAGAGCGATTTTCCACTGACCAACTGTAGGCACTCCATCCAGCATATACTCTTTCTATTGAGGGGCCACCCCTTGTTAGATTTTTAACATTTAAGCTATATGATCTTAGGATCTTATCTGAGAGAATAAAAATCATAGCAATCAATCACAAGAGACAATGAACACAAAGATTTTCCTCAGGGAAACCATAAAGGAGAAAACCCTGCAACTTCCTCAGAGATAGAATCAGCACCAAAAGTAAAACCCAAACACAGTAAGATGATCTCCCGACAGCAGTAGTCTCTCTCTCTCAGTTATGTGCTACAACTGAGTGTGAGTGAATGTGTATGAATGTGTGTTAAATAGAGAGGTTCCCTCTCTATTTATACTAATTTCTGACTTGAAAATAAGTCACTAGGGCCGACTTCTCTAGGAGAGTCTAATAACCCTAGGGCCCCACAATTGCGGGTACTTTAGCCCTTGATCAATAAGGATGTTATACTCTATGACTTTACATGACTTGTTTACATTATTGAATCTCTCGATCGGAACATCAGGGAATGACATGACTCAATTACATTACAGATACTTCCTGGAATAAACATCGGGGTACAATACATAAGATATACAAGTGAATACATTTCAAAGTTACAAATACATCAACACTCCCTTTTAACTAGGAAGGTATTCTCTCGACACAATTTATCAGCACAAGTCTTCTTCTCTGTATCATCTGGATCATCATCAATTCATCTTCATCTTCAATTCATCTTCATCTTCAAGTCATCTTCATCATCAAGTCATCTTCATCGTCAAATCATCTTCATCAAGTCTGGAGCATCACTGGATCATCATCAAGTCTGGATCATCACTTGATCTGGAGCATCATTGGATCATCATCAAGTCTAGATCATCACTTGATCTAGAGCATCATAGGATCATCATCAAGTCTGGATCATCACTTGATCTGGATCGTCATTGGATCATCATCAAGTCTGGATCATCACTTGATCTGGATCGTCACTAGATCATCATCAAGTCTGGATCATCACTGTTGGATCATCATTGGTGTTATCTCAATTCTACGCATCATGGGAAGTTCTACAGAGCCATCCCTTTTTCATGTTGGTTGTAGGCCTAGCCTTCATGTAGGTCTTCATCGTCTTCATCACTTATATCTGACCAGGGAATGAACGATGTTAGAAAGGCCCACCCAACACTTACATCTGACCATGGGAGGAACACATCCAAGAACCATGTCAGAAAGGCACACCCAACACTCACATCTGACCCTAGGGGGAACACATCCAAAACCCATGTCAGAAAGGCCTAGCACTCACATCCAACCTCATCTTGTCAGAAAGGCTCTGCACTTACATCCGACCTCATCATGTCAGAAAGGCTATGCACTTACATCTGATCTCATCATGTCAGAAAGGCTCTGCACTTACATCCAACTTCTTCATGTTAGAAAGGCTCTGCACTTACATCCAAGCTCATCATGTCAGAAAGGCACTGCACTTACATCTAACCTCATCATCTCAGAAAGTATCTGCACTTACATCCGACCTCATCATGTCAGAAAGGCGATGCACTTACATCTGATCATGTGGGAACACATCCCTCAATCACAATAGAATGGCTCTGCACTGATCATGTGAGAACACATCCCACAATCACATAAGAATATCTCTGCACTGATCATGTGGTAATACAACCCATAATCACATCAGAGCATCTCTACACTTATATCTGATCATGTGGGAACATATCCCTCATTCACATCAGAATGGCTATGCATTGATCATGTGGGAACACATCCCACAATCACATCAGAATATATATGCACTGATCATGTGGTAACACAACCCACAATCACATCAGAACATATCTGCACTTTTACCTGATCATGTGAAGCTCAGCCTTCCACCATGTCAGAAAGGCCAACAGACACATCAATTCCCTTTGGAGGGAACCTCTATCTAGAGACCACCAAGTTTCTCCCTAAAGTACTCAAACTTTACTTTGGTTAATGGTTTGGTCAGTACATCAGCTATCTGCTCATCCATCGCAACATACTGGAGCTTCACTGCTCCTCTCTGCACCATATCCCTGATATAGTGATACTTGATATCGATATGCTTTGACTTGTCATGGAACACTGGGTTCTCTGACAGCTTCACACATCTCTGGTTGTTGTAGTATATAAAAGTAGCATCCAACTGGAGATCAAATAAATTAGACAATATCTTTCTCAGCCACACTGCCTCACAATTAGCCGAACAAGCTGCAACATACTCTACTTCGGTTGTACTTAGTTCCACACAGGATTGCTTCCTGCTAAACCAACAGATCACACCTAATCCCATACTGAGGCAACACCCTGGAGTGCTCTTTCTATCAATGGCACTACCTGCCCAATCCAAATCCACATAACCTCCAGTTTAATCTTATGATTCACCTCATACTTGAGTCCATAATCAATTGTACCCTTTAGGTACCTCAGAATATGCTTTGCAGCAATCAAGTGAACATGTCTTAGATCCGTTAGGAACTGGCTCAATGTGTTCATAGCAAAGCAAATATCTGGTCTCGTATTCGTGAGGTACATCAAGGACCCAATCATCTGACGATACATCGTAGCATCAACTACTTCTGATGAATCATTATTGCATAGCTTCAGGTTCGATGCCATAGGTGTGGTCATGGCTTTGCAGTCCATCATCCTAAACCTCTTCAGGATCTCTATTGCATACTTCCCTTGTCCTAGGGAAATTCCATCTGCATTCTGCCACACATCCATTCCTAGAAAATAGTGCATCATACCTGAGTCCTTCATTTTGAACTTGGAAACAAGATTCCTCTTTGTATCAGCAATCAAACTGTCCTCACCTGTTACAAATAGATCATCTACATACAGTAGGAGTATCACTTGGTTCCTCTTTGGAATCCACTTTACTCTTGGTAAATCCCAAACTGGATAGGAAGCTATCAATTCTACCGTACCATGTCCTGGGTGCATGTTTCAAACCGTATAGGGATTTCTTTTACTTAAACACATGAGTCTCTCTGTCATGTGTCTCAAAATTGAGTGGTTCCTCCACATATACTTCCTCTTCTACTACACCGTTTGAGAAAGTTGTCTTGAAATCCATCTGGTGTACTTTCCACTTCATTACTGTACCTAAAGCAAGTACTGATCTGATGGAAGTATATCTGGCTACAAGAGCAAAAGTTTCTTCATAATCTATTCCTTCTTTCTGGGAGAAACCATGAGCCACAAATCTTGCTTTATATTTCTCTATGCTACCATCTGCAGCATGCTTGATCTTATAGATCCATTTGGAAGTCACAACAGACTTCCCCTCTGGTATTGGGACAACATCCCAAACATCATTCTTCGTGATCAATTGATACTCTTCAATAAAATCACCCTTCCATTCTTTCTTTTATGTTGCTTCTTCATAGTTGGAAGGTTCTTTATCAATGAAGTCACATAATAGTGCTACATAACCGAAGCAGGACCTGGTTCTTTTCCTTTCTCTGTGTATCTCTTCTGGAGCCCCATGTCTTTCTACACCTTGGATAGCTTCTCGTACCCAAGTAGGTTTCCTCTTGTGAGGATTATTCTCCTGAGGTGGATCTACAGGTTCTTGAGGTTCTTCTGTTTCTCCATCTTCTTCTGGAATTGCTTTGTTCATGGTTGTGTCATGAATTCTGGGTACTTTTGTTTCTATAGGGTCTTCATCAGGTATTTTTCTAGATTTGTTATAAGCTGAGTCTTCACCAAATGTTACGTCCCTACTGATGTCGATCTTCTTGAATCCTGGGAAGTATATTCTGTAAGCCTTCGAGCTTTCAGAGTATCCCACAAATATACCCTTCCTTCCTGAAGGATCTAACTTTGTCCTCTTTTCTTTTGGAATGGGTATGTACACTAGACAACCAAATATTATGAGATGACTGGCTTCTGGTTTCTTGCCGAAAAATACTTCTTCAGGTGTCTTGTTCTTGAGTACTCTATGTGGAGTATGGTTCTGTACATACACAACTGTTCTAGCCACTTCTTCCCATAGATGCATGGGAAGATCTTGATCATGAAGCATTACCCTTGCATATTCCATGATCATTCTATTCTTTCTTTCTGCAACCCCATTCTGTTGTGGATTATATGGAGTGGTCAACTCCCTCTTAATCCCTGAATATTTGCATAATTCCTTGAATTCATTTGATGTGAATTCTCCACCATTGTCTGATCGAAAAATCTTGATCTTCTTCTATGTGTAGTTTTCGATCAAGGATTTGAATTCCTTGAACTTACTGAATACTTCATCTTTGTTCTTCATGAAGTATATCCATGTCTTCCTAGAAAAATCATCAATGAAAGAAACATAGTATACATACCCGCTTAATGAACTGGATGACATTGGACCACATACATCAGAGTGAATGATTTCCAAGATTCCTTTAGCCTTGATTTCACTACTTGGAAATGTCTTCTTTGCGTTCTTTCCTTTCACACATCCCTTGCATAATCCTTCATTTTTTGCTTGTATTTATGGAAGACCTTCAACAGCTTTGCTTGCAAGTGGTAGTGCCCTATAGTGTACATGTGCAAGCCTTCTATACCAAAGTTCATTGGGTTCTACTGAGTCATGAACCAAAGCTTGTTTTGGTTGGCCCTTTAATCTGTATAGCCCTCCCTCTTGTTCTCCAATTACTACTGCATCGTCAATAGTATTTCCTTTTGGCCACATGATTACTTGGCCATCTATAAATGCAACTCTTATACCTTTTGCATCTAGTGTAGAGATGGAGAGAAGGTTCTTCTTTAGTCCTGGTACAAATAGGACATCCTTCATTTTCATAGACTTTCCAAAGTCTAATTTGTCGGAGGATTCTCCACTACCTTTTATTGGATACTGGTAGTCATCCCCAATTTTTACCTTGTGGGGTGATTCATGTTATGATAGTTTCACAAATGATTCTTCGAATCTCGTCATGTGTTTGGAATCCCCACTATCTATAAGCCAATCATTCCTTCCATGTGTGATGTTTCCTGTGAGAGCAGAAACCAAAACACATTCTTCATCACTTAAAGAATCATCACTTTCTTGTTTGATTCTCTTCTTGGAAGGCTCATCATCTTCTGCAGCATGAGCATGATGTCTTTTCTTGTTTCCCTTCCTCTTGTGAGATCTATCTTTGTTTCTAGGAAAATCTCTTGCAATGTATCCTCTTTCATCACATGTAAAGCAAATGTACTTAGACAAATCTTTGTTAGACTTTCTAGTTTTTTTCTTTTGGCGAGAGTGCTTACCTTTGTGATGGTCTGTTATGATTTTCTTGGATTGTACTGTGAGAGCTTGATCTTCACTTCCAATCTTTTCTTCTCGTGCTAATATTCGAGCTTCTTCTTGTGAGCATTCCTCCCACAGTCTCCTAAAATTAACTAGCTTCTTTCTGGCACAGATCCCTTGAATGAAAGAGTCCCATGCCCTAGGGAGACCATTCAAGGTGTTCATCACAATTTCTGCATTCTTTATTTCTTCATCTACCACTTCCAATTGTTCCTTGATCTGAGAGACCCTTGTAAAGTAAGATTGGATGGTCTCCACATTCTAAATCTTTACATTCTTCAATCGGTTTCTCAGAGTCATCTTTTGGTTTATGTTCTTCCCTTCAAATAACTTGGTTAGGGCATCAAACATCTCTTTAGGTGTCTTTAGAGAGGACAGATGTGGTATGACGTGATCCTTGATTGAATTAGCAATAATCCTCTTAGCCATGACCAATTTCTTCTTGTGTAAGGCCTTAGCCTCATCTCCCTTTGCAACTGGAACCTCTTCATTGATGTAAGAGTCCAACTCATTTTCTTCTAGGACCAAGGAGATCCTATACTTCCAAGCTTGGAAGTTAGCAGATCCCTCAAGATTTTCATCAAGATTGGTATGATGAGACATCTTAACAGAGAACCTCAAATGGAAATGCAAAAGATTTAGATATTACCAGGTTAAGATGTCGGAACTAGATCTGGAGTTGAATTTCTGCAGAGCTGGTTTTCTGGTTCAGGAACAGATTAGGGTTTGACTTTCCCAGAGTTCTACCCAACCAAAAAATTTGATCTTGATCTCTAAAATTCGATTTTGGGGAGGAGATCAATCTAGGCATGGGCTCACTAAAAAATTCCACTTCTGTGGAAATCCCTAATTTTCGGCAGTAGTGTCGGGTTAAAAACTGAAAATGCTCAGAATCATATTTTTCTTCGATAGAAAGATGCACCCTATAAAGGAGAGTCATCCCAACCTCCTTTTTCTGAAAATATGTGGAGAGAGATCCAAAAAGTAGGAAGCCCTAGCTTCAGCAGGTTCATAGTGTATTCTTCTCAAGTTAGCTTTGATACCATGTTATATTTTTAACATTTAAGCTATATGATCTTAGGATCTTATATGAGAGAATAGCAAGCACATCAATCAATCACAAGATACAATGAACACAAAGATTTTCCTTGGGGAAACCATAAAGGAGAAAACCCTGCAGCTTCCTCAGAGATAGAATCACCAACAAAAGTAAAACCCAAAGATAGTAAGATGATCTCCTTACAACAATATTCTCTCTCTCTCTTGTCCCAACTTCTTCTCTCTCTCTCAGTTATGCGTTACAACTGAGTGTGAGTGAATGTGTATGAATGTGCGTTAAATAGAGAGGCTCCCTCTCTATTTATACTAGTTCTTGACTTGACAATAACTCACTAGGGCTGAATTCTCTAGGAGAATCTAATAACCCTAGGGCCCCATAACTGCGGGGACTTTAACCCTTGATCAATAAGGAGGGTTATACTCTATGAATTTGCATGACTTGTTTACATTATTGAATCTCCCAATCGGAACATCTGGGCATGGCATGACTCAATTACATTACAGATACTTCCCGGAATAAACATCCGGGTACAATACATAAGATATACAAGTGAATACATTCTGAAGTTACAAATACATCAACACCCCCAAGACAAGCTATATTGAGGCCACTAGGGAAAAAGAAACACCTACATGCTTCTCTCTCTCATCCCCAAAATTGTTTTACACTCTATGTTTAAGAAAATGCTCATACAGAACTCTACAAGGATCTCACTCATCCAGCATAGCCTTGGATCGACCGATACTTCCCCACACAACACCCTTATGTGCTTAGGGATCCCTTCACTGATCCATGGATCTCTTGGGTGATCCATCTTATCAGGTGCTTCTAGTGTGTGCAAAGAAGTAGTCCAATCTAATCTGTGCTATTGGAGAACCACATGTAGCCTCAATTCATGGCTTCTCAAGCATTTGTGAGTAGGAAAAATTAATGGGTAAGGGTTCCCAGCTTTCCCAACCTCTATGCTCACCTACAACCTTTTAATTTTCCTTCAAATCTGCAGCTCTATCTCTAAATTTGAATTCTAGGTTAAATATGATCTGTTAAAGGTCATGAACAACAATAGGAAGCTCTATGTAATGTAGATCTGCATGTGAGAATGATAGAATGCGTGTTTTCTCCCAAGGATGTGAGATGATGGTGAAAAGACAACTAACATAGCTTGTGACCATAGAGTAAAGGACTCTTGACAGCTATAGATTGACTTTTGACATTTGACAGAACTATCACAGGAGTGCATTTAGCTCCATGCTTCAATAACTGCATGAGGTGACTTTTCCCACCAACCTCACACATGCATTCAATGATTAGTTTCAATAGTCAAAATGAGGTAATTGGATCACTTAAAGCACATGGTATAGTTTGGATGAGTTCTAAGGTTGATACTTGGCACCAAAGGATTTAGTCTCCAATAGGCCCCCTTACATCTTCCCCTCTGGTGGAATCATAGCCCATATAGTTCTCTTTACATAGCCATATTGGACCATTTTATTATTTTCCAACACAATATTTAAATATCTTTTGAATTGGCATGATAGGCCAACCACACAGTCCAAATAAAAATATTTACATTATACATGCCTATCCATTCACTAGTTGGTCCTTGGCCTTGAGCCTTGCACTAGGAATCCATACTAGCATATTTACATCAATTAAATGGATTTAATTAAATACATTCCAAGTCAAAATTGGGGACATTAAAAATGCGCTTTCACCGGCGCTTCAAAAATAACATCCACATCATGATGCAAACACCAACAAAGAGATGTCAAGGACGCAAATCGTCATTATGAATACTCGCACGAAGGAGGTGAAAGCGCTGAAAAGGCCGGATGAGAGAACCCAAGATCACTTGTGCGAGGACAAGATGCTAGAGCTGAACATAACGATGAGGAGGGGGCTTCTACTCCGACACACTTTAGGGAGGATGCATGCGAGCTTGCATGGTCTACCCCTCAAGTTCTACCCCTCCACTTGATCAAATGACTAAACATGATCACACCGCGTGGCTTCATCAGGACCACACCCGTCGTGGGGATATGTAAAAATAAAATATTATTATTGTTTAAATATTTAAATTTGCATTGTAATAATATCTCTGTATAATTATCATATCGATAATATTTTTATCTATATCTAAATTTTGTATCTCTTTCTATTAATGTTTATAGCCATTTTTAAATATTAGGTGGACATACCAAATCTCTTTCATATAAAGAGATGTTCTTATTTCACTTTGTGTCTATATTTGGATAACATATAGTAATATTATTATTTGTTATAAGTATTATGTTATTTTGAAGCTGCATTTATGATTATGTAAGTATTACCAAGTCACAATATCTATGTCGTTTTCTTTGGTTTTCAACTAAATTAGATTAAGATCAACATTATATATTTTTTATTTATATAATTTTTATAATGGCACGTGTCAACTCTAGATTAAACACATAAGAAATTACACCTACCCAGCGAACTGGATTGAAAAAAAATGCTTCTCGATGCAAAGACAATATTTTTAAATATTTTCAAATTGCACATAATGTTACAAATAACTAAGCCACACTCTCTTTCACTAAAATGTGAAAATTTATCTTTATTTAACTTTTAAATTTCTAGTATACCAATGAAATTCTTGCTTGCTTCTTATCCTTCGAAATTGAAGACTGAACCACTTTTCCATATTTTTTTCAAAATTTCTTATCCTTTGAAATTGAAAACTGAACCACTTTTCCATTATTTTTTTCAAAATTAAAATTTCATAACTTTCTCCCTCTCTGCCTTTCAAACACCAAACTTTCCAAACATATAACCTCAAACTCACTAATTTTCAAATGATAAATTCAAAGTTGATGATGAGCAAAGAGATTATTTTGTAATGCTTTTTAATTCCCAATTAGGTGCTAAAGAATACCATGTTTTGGGAAGTTTTCAAAGTTACAGTGATGAAACTCAAATGTTTTAAAATGAAAAGGTATAATGACGAACTCAGAAGTTCTTCAATAATCATGATCAATTTCTTAATAGATATCGATAAGGCATTATAATTTCTAATGTTAATATTTACTATGTCCATATATGTGAGTATGTGCAATAAATATTTAAAAAAATGTTAATATATATCAATATCTTTGCTTTCAAGGGGATATATATATAAAGTTTTTAAGCAACAAGTCTTGGGGTTAATTCGAGTTGTTGAGAGTTCTTATTGTAAGCAAAAGTATTGGGGTCAAATTCCTGGGTGGCTATGCATACATTGTAATAGGGCCTCACTCAATGCCCCTACCGGGTTAGGATCCATAATCAAATCCAATGGTTTACCTTGTTGAAAATGCTTAGATTCTCCATATTCTCTCACGGATTTCAATGGGGGATTTACATGGATGTAGAAAATACCGATATCCAATGTCATGAACCATATTGAAAAAAAATATATTAAATATATATTGATATAATCCGCCCATCATTTGTCCCAATATTGTGGAGCATGCCACATGACACATCCACAACAGGACATGTGGAAGTCTATCCACTCCCCAAAGCAAACAGATCTTCAGCCCATTAAGATGATTAATGATTTCATGAACGAGCTCATAATATTAGTTCATGGCACCTCTTATCTTCCTCATCAATGTACAATATTTTGGATCTCTCATCGATGGATTTGATTTCTACCGTGGGAACTTGTACCTCCACTACTGTGAAAGTACCTTGGTGCAGGACAGATGCTTGGTGCGACATCATGACTCGGTTTGTTGCTCAGAACTTCAATCGGTAGGGTAGGAAAAATATGAATAGCCTCGACGAGAAATTTCTCTAGTTGTTTCATTGGTTTGGTTGGATCCCCCATCCGCATTTGCATTACACCTTTTGGGATTCCTTAAGTTTGGATTATCAGATTCTAATGGCGTGCATGAAGAAAACTAAGCATAGGACCCCGACAGACCCTAAAAACTCTCACATGCCTAGAGATTTGTCCAAATAGAGGAACACAAAAGCCTCCTTCTGTGGCATTGTCTTGCCATCCACAAAAGAGTGGATTCATTGCATGGAACAGAGAATTGGCAATCGATTTGAGGTCCCAAGGCCTAAGGAACTCGTTGCAGATTTTGAAAAGATAGAGGAAGACCCTGGAAACACCCGCACCAAGGACACCCATTATATGAATACTTTGGCTCTCCTCTGTCATACAAAAACACTTTTGGGACAATGGATTGCTTGGACATGGGGAACACGGCCCCAAACTCTCTGTCGCAATGGGCTGTATGGAAAATTGGCTTTAGAATATTCTCAAGGGGCAAATGGAACAAGATTCCAAGCTAAACGCTTTGTCTAAGGAGATCATAGGCAAATATTTTCAGAGAAATATTTCCTCTATGCATATGAGCTCATCTTCTGCAAGCAGTCGAACATCAAACAAACAAACAAGGAAAACATAGACACGAAAGTTGTTGGCTCCAAGGTGACGCCTCCCATTACCATTATGGATGATACTTAGTCTTAGTTATTGTTATCCCTATAGGTGGGCTTGATGTTTATTTGTTCATTTGGTATTTTCTTTAAATTCCGGTATTCGAGATTTAATGGCCAGTAATCCTATCTTTTGGGGAAGTTTATCTTTTAATTTGAGCATCAAGGTCTTCATAAATAGTGAGATGAATACTAGTCATAGTCTCAGACTTCATGCTTTCTTTAGTAACAATAGTTAAAACTGGAAGCTAATTTCTAAACTATGGAGGGGTGATTGGTCTAGCTTCCCCAGTGGTAGGTTGGTCACCCATGTGTATGTATATTCTTTTTTTATATAATATAACCTTCTAGTCCTAAACTTCACATAGACACAACTTAAAAAGAGAATTGAAATAAAAAATTAGTTAGAAAAGTAGGTGGGACGATAGTCATATGAATCTAGTTAAATATCATGACATGCATGCTCTTAAAAGTCTAAATAGTGGTAAATGTTCCACAACAATGACATACAGATGAATGAATAGTCAAACATGCACTGATTGTCATCTACTTATATAAACAATCATAAATATGTGAATATCCAATCAAATATATCATTATCTTAAAGAAAAGAAAACTCTTTAAACATAATAGATGAGAAAAAATAGAAAAAAAAAATCTTATTTGAAAATAAAATAAAGGATTCAAACAAAATAAAAAAATATAGTATAATATTAACTTGGATATAACTTCGTCATACATCAAATTGATAAATAAAATTGACATCAAATTGACAAATAAAATTTATTTATTTGTATGAAAAAAAATTATTTACAATAATTTATAAAACGGAATATATCTTATCCTTTCAGATAATAAAAAACACATCCCTTAAACATAATAAAAATACAACTACACAAAACAACAATATATTATCCTTTCATAAAATAAAAAAAACCTATCCCTTAGACATAATAAAAATATAACTACATAAAACAAAATGATTAGAAATAGAACAATAATAGAAAAAGTACCATCCAATCATATAACTTCAAACATGATGTATAACAACATAACAAGTTGGAAAGCAAATTGCAATTATGATGTTGAACAACAAAATGACAAAGTTTAGATGGGAAGTTTAGATTAAAATGAAGTAATTGAACAAAAAATGGACAATAAAAATTATAGAATGTGAATGTGAATCCATAAAGAGTGAAATTATATTGTACTCATCCCCAATAAAGTTTATTATAAAAACAAAAAATCAATATAGATACCTCAGATACCCAATAAAGTTTATTATAAAAACAAAAAACCAATATAGATATCTTAGAGAAGTTGATAGGTAAAATGCAAAAACGTATTCAACACTCAACTTATATGCACATTTTAGTGATTTGTATTATATGCATAATATGACATAAATAGCTGGCATACAAGAACTGTGGTAGATACTTTTTTCAACCTATTTCAGGGATATGAAATAAATAGTTGGCATGCAATAAATGTAATGGAGACACTTTTCCAACATAGAGACATTGGTCCTCACATTTCAAAACGTCAATATTCAAGGCTTCCAAAACTTGTTCAATGCAAATGGGTTTTCTAGACCAAAATTGCTGTTGATAGTTCTGATCTAAAACATAAGGAAATATTAGTTGCTAAGGGCTATTCTCAGGTCCATGGTGTTGATTACACAAAGACCTTTGCACCGGTTGCAAAGATGGACTCAATTAGAGTAGTTCTAGCACTGGCAGCTAGTGAAGGTTCGGAAGTTCACCACATGGATGTTAAGAGTGCTTTATTACATGGTGAGCTACAGGAAGAAATATATATGCAGAAGCCTGAAGGTTTCCAGGAGGATCCTTCGTTGGTATGTAGGTTGAAGAAATCATTGTATGGACTCAAGCAAGCTTCCAGGGCTTGGTATGCTAAAATGGATGCTTTTTTGCTCTCTATTGGTTTCACAAGATGCAAATCAGACCCTAATGTGTATTTGAATAAACATGATGATATTTTTCAGGTCATTGTTATTTATGTTGATGATATCCTCATTACAGGTAGTTGTATCAATTTAATTGGCCAAATCAAGTAATCTTTGCGCAATGAATTTGCCATGACAGACCTAGGATTGCTAAGGAAATTTTTGGGCTTGGAAATTGAGCAAAATGAAAGGGGTATCAAGCTGAGTATTAAAATGCTAGAATTTGGCAATTCTCCATTGGTAGATTTTACACTCTACGGGAAACTAGTGGGCAGCTTGCTCTACCTCACTCACGCAAGACCTGATTTGTCTTATGTTGTAAGCAGCATATAAATAAATATTCACTAACCATATGAGCTCCATTGTAGAGCAGAAAAAAGAATTCTTTGGTATGTCCAAGGAACCAAGAACTTTAGGGTGCACTACACAGCTAGTTCCTCACTTCAACTAGCTAGATTGTCTGATTCATATTGGGCTGGATATCCCACTGACAGGAAGTCAACTTCAGGTATTTTTTTATTTTTGCTGAAGGTCCCATTTGCTGGTCAAGTAAGAAAAAACACACTAATTCACTTTCATTAGCAGAGGCCGAGTACAGGGCAGCAATCAATGTTGGTAAACAATGTGTTTGGTTGCAGGGAATTCTCTGAGAATTTGGTGTCACAATTGATTTTCCAACCAACCTTTGGGTGGAAAATCAAAGTGCCATTAAAATATATATTGATCCAGTTCAAAGACAAAGAACAAAACATATTGAGATACACATGCATTACATTCGGGGCTTAGTGCATGACAAGGTGATCTCACTGCAGTATTGCCCATCCACCGAGCAAACTGCTGATATTTTTATCAAGGATTTCATTGAGAAAACCTTCACGTACGTGAGATATTTTCTTGGGGTGAGTGAAGGATGGTAATTTTCTGTTATTTATTGCAGGTCCATCCCCATGTCCATTCTTGAGGGAAGGTTTTGTCCCATGAGGTTTTCCTTCTTTTCCTCGATTCATATGGACAAATAAAACTGTAAATTTTGAATTATGTACTTGAGGTGACTTGAGCCATTGTTTCCAAGGCCTTCATCATTTTGTGAGCTATACTTAGTTGTTGGATTAAGGGAGGGTGTTATAATAGTATCCACTCATTAGCACCTAATTACACTACTTAGTCAATTTTATTGTTTTTCAAGCTTTAATACACTATGTGGTGGACTAGGGGTGCTTAGTTTCACAAATTCCAAGTCATATTGGGGATTTCACACCCACATGAGCATTCTAGATCAATCAACCAGCCACACATATGCCCCCATCATTGTTGGTGTGCTCCCATTCATTGAATGTGGACATGCAAGTTGACTTGGAGCGCCAGAGTGGGATTTTGGCCAATTTTGGATTGATATGGTGCATTAAATGCTACATTGAGACTCTAAACCACCCATATTTTCACACCCACACTTTAAAAGGTGTAATAATTGACCCACAACACATCATCCATGTTCACTCAGCAATTCGTGGTTGTTTGGGGTGTTTTGGGACATGATTGCCCCACTTAGGGGCTTTCATGCCATTTTCGAAATTTTGACTTACATGCTCACAATTGGCTTCCAAAGCCTCACAAAACTCCTATGTTGTATTATATACCTGATAATAACAAGTTTCATGGTTATACAGTCCGAAATTATCTTGTTCCAATTCACGTTGTGTGTGTAATTTGTCTTTCAATTGATGCTTTTTTTCCAGTTTTGCACCAAATTTGATTTGTGAGCTTCACTAATGTTCCTAGATTCTCCAGTGGTTCAATTTTCTCACATTTTCCACCATGATTATTTTTCCAATACCAATATCCAAATAATTATGTCTCTCATTGCTCTAATATTCATTAGAGTCATATATTTTATTTCAATACCACTCCTTTCCAAAGGATTCAACAAATGAAACTTTTTACGAGAGACTTTTCCTCCTTTCCAAAATAGTTTCCTGATCATTGAGATTATTTGTGAAATCATTCATGTTGGAGCAAGCATAGTGGAGCACTAGTATAGGGGAAAGGCAAACATGAATTCCTCTATTATTGTAATCCTACTTATAGGATTTACTCATATATCTCCTCACTAGTTCATTATTTTCATCAATTTGTCTGAAATCCCATACCATTCTAGAGCTTTGAAATTTCCTAGAAGTATGGGGATCCCAATATAACTGAAGGAGTGCAAACCATGGAAAATTTTAGGGGGCTAATCTTAGCCCATGGGATAAATTTAGGGTTTTAAATTTTTAATGGGATAATTTTTTTAAACACTCGTTAGGTATGATTAACCCATATTTTATTTATTCATTTTTAATTAATAGGAGGTTATCCCCATCGAATATAGAAAGGGGGGCTATATAAATGAATTTCACCCCTCTAAAAATCAATTTAAAGGGGAGATGCCTTTCATGTTTGTTTATAATTCCTCTCTTTGCATTGACAAAGATGTTAAAGGATGAATTAAAGTGAGAAGAAATAATAGTGGAGGTTCCCAGCCCTATTAGAAGAGTATAATCCATGAATTGTGAATGGTTTATTTCCTTGACTACTCTAGTAAAGATGAAATTCTTGAGAAATTGTCATTTTTCCTTTAATGTTCTAGAAGTTTGATGAGATATTCTTCCATCATAATATAAAGAAAAGGGTTTGAGAGGGGGCATCCCTTTCTAATCCCTCTAATTCTCTGGAAGAAGCTCACTATACTTCCATTAACTAAGGGGGTGAGTTGAGGATTTGCAATGTAGGACTTAATCAAACCAACAAATTTATTGGTAAAAAACAAACTTGTGTAGAACCTCAAAAAGGAAGGAGTGTCTTACCTAATCAAAAGCATTTGACATTCCATTTTGATTATGAATCCTTTTTCTTTTCTAATTTTTCTAGAGTGGAGGGCTTCCTAGACAAGAAATATATCACCTTCCCTAAATAAAACCTCTTTGGTTTTCAGATATGATGTTGGGAATAAATTTTTTTAGTTGGTATAAGAGGACCTTTGCAATAGTTTTGTAAGAGGCATGCATAGGGATATCGGTTGAAACTTGGTGAACTTTGTAGGATTTATTTTCTTTCGAGAATAGTGCCAGAAAGGTGGAGTTGGTACTATTTCCCAACTTGAATTTTTTTATACCTATCGCAACATCCGATAATAGTCTTTTTTAATTATATCCTAGCAAGATCTATGGAAGGAGATGGTGAAACCGTCTAGTCTTGATGTGTTGTCTAGTTCTAGGTCTGTAATTGTTTCCATTATATATTCTTATGTTATGTCTTTGTTTAAATCTATGTTGTCCTCATTGTTGACAAGAGTTTTAATCAAATGGAGAAGGATCCTCATACTTGTCAAGTGGTCTTCTACACACTCATTGAGAAGACTTTTATAGTGTCAATGTGCCTCTTTTTTATGCCTTTGAAGTGAGAGATTATGGTGCCTCTTTTATCTGTATTTCTTTGACATTATTTCAAATCTCTAGACTTAGCTTGCTTGTGTAAGAAAGAGGTTTTCATGTCTCCTTACCTAAGCCATAGACTACATGATTTAAGCCTCGATAGCCCCTCCTCCTTACAAAAGGCAGAGTATAACTTTCTGGATCTCTTTTTCCTCTTATAGAAATTATTGACATATTTCAGTGCCTTCAATATTGTTTTGAATACAATTAAGCTACATTTGGAAATATTTTCTTTCATTTGTTGGCTCCTAATATTAGTCATTCACCCAATATTTTAGGATAGTCGTGACTTTGTAAAGTTTGGATTCCTTGATAAAATTGGGGGAACCATCTATTCTCTCCTTCCAAGTATTATAGATTATAATTTTGTATTATGCTCTCTACATCCATAAGGGATATTGAATATAGAGGGGAGTAGGCCATAATTATTTTTGTTATTCATCGAAAGGGAGATAAATAGATGATTAGAACATGCCAAAGGGATTTTTTATGAACATATATCCAGGCCTTCTTCAAGATAATTGCCATGTGTAAGAAAATGATATAGCCTTGTTGTTGTATGGTCACTGCCCTTTCTTTTATTGGACCATGTATATCTTTGTTTCTTTGGTTTTATGTCAAATAAGGCACAATCATCCATAATATCCTCCACCAACTCCTAGGAGGCCTCTCGAACAGGTTTTCCTCCCCTCTTATCTTCTTGTAAAAGAACTATGTAAGAATATCCTGCTAGGATACTATTTCCTATAGCCAATATATTTTTTATATCCAGGATTGAGTCCTAACATTCCTTCTTCTTCTTTTCTTGTATGACATAGGAGCATATATATTTAGAATTTTATAGTGTTTACTAGTGGTCCTAAAATATGATGCATGGTTTCAAATTTCTAGTGAGATTTGATTTTTTTATTCCATATTATGCATAAGTCTTTCGAGGAACCTTTTGAGGAGGCAATCGTGCACTCTCCATTTTTCCAAAAAATATTTCTTGATTTTATTGCTTCCTTTTCATGTATCCTAGTATCTGAGATTAGTAGGACTTCATGTTATTCAATTTTGGTTTTTGGACAAGCCCTCTGCAATTCTAGGAGACTATCTTCATTATTTAACAATGTGCTTAGTGTAACCTTATTCTTCTATATTATTTTGGATCATGTATATATTTTTTTAGAACTATATGTTTTGGTATTCCTGAAATGGATGTCTCTATTGTGGCTTGAAACTCCAAATTATTTTCTTTGCTCAATGCTTCCTCCCTTTTCTCCTTGTGAGAGTTCCTCCTTGGATTCTTAGGTAGTTCTTATTCTTCAGTTTCTTCTTCTTCTAAAAGATGATACTTTTGGTGAGTTAACACCTTGGAGGGAAGGGATTTTTCAAGGGAATCGATAATCAGAGAAGGGGAGATGGGAAGAGGCATGGAAATATCTATAACATCTTGAGAAGGGGCCACATGGTGAGGGGAAGGGGGGTCTGATTTTCCAATAAAAGGGAGAGATATTCAAACTTGTTTTAGGTTGGTGTTGAAGCAGTGTGGCATTGAAAAGAAATAGGACCAATTGATCTTGTCTATACTTATGAAGTTGGGGCCAGAGTTATCAGTTTTTCTGAGTACATTCCACTTCGACAAGTTAACACTTTGAAACTGGAAAATGCCCAACCTAGAAAATTTCATGGATTCACTCACTCAGGAGCAAGACAAGCTTGTCAAAATGGGAACCATTAAGACCAAGGATCAAGCACTAGCAGTGGGAGTTTCGAATTCCTCAAAGGGAAATCCCAAGTCCAAAAATTCGAAGCTACTAGAGAAGAAGAAAAACCTAGAAAAACCCAAATCCAGTGATGCAAGTTCGAATCCTTCCAAGGAGAAGGAAAACAAGGGAAAAGAGAAGGCCAAATGCACCTATTTCCATAAGGGATGGCATCTAGAGAGATCATGCATGAAAATGACCATTAACACCATGGTGCAATTGCTGGAGAGGAACAACATTCCAGTCCTCGACAGTGCAAGGAAGAAGGATGGAAACTCCAGTTCAAATGAGAGCAAGGAGAAATGTCATGCTTTGGTGGAAGGTACTTCTAACCCTTCATATTTTTTCATTGATTTGGGGGCTTCCAGGCATATGGTAGCCAAGAAATAGCTCTTCTCCTCCATGAGTTTGAATTCCAGCCCAATAGTTCGAATGGGGGATGATTCAGAACTCCAAACCAAGGGGATTGGGATGATTGATTTAGAGAATGGCTTCTTCAATGAATTATTGTATGTACCAAATCTTGTAGCAAATTTGTTTTCATTATATCAAATGACCCATACAAGAGAGCCAAAGAGAGTGACCTTCACTCTAGACATGGTAGAGATTGCAGAGATCTCAACAGACCAAGTCATTGTAATTGGCTATGCAAACCACTATGAGAGGATGTACAAGTTCTCTATCTTCCTCCCCACTTCCAATGACCAAGAAATTCTCTCACATGCCAATGAGGTTTCTAAGCTATGGCATCAGAGGTTTGGTCACATGAACTACAAATACTTTCAGGCACTACATAGAGATGAGAAGGTGAAAGGTCTTCCACAAATCAGATCATCAAATGGAGCATGCATTGGGTGTGTAGTTGGGGAGCATCCTGAGAAAAGCTATGAGAAGGGGAAAGCAAAGAGAGAAACCCAACCACTTGGGTTAGTTCATTCAGACTTGATTGGTCCATTTCCCACTCTGTCATATGGTGGATCAAGGTATGTACTTACTGTCATAGATGATTACTCTCAATTTTGATGGGTGTACTTCCTTAAATTGAAGTCTGAGGTATTTGAACACTTGAAGACTTGGAAGGAATTAGTAGAAAATAAAAGTGGGAACAAGATTAAATTACTTAGGAATGATAATGGAAAGGAGTATGTGAATAAGAACCAACAACAACTTTGTGAGGAGAGTGGCATCCAAATGTAACACTCAACTCCCTACATAGCAGAACAAATGGTGTGGCTGAGAGGAAGAATATGTCACTAAAGGAGATGGCCACTTGCATGATAGAAGCAAGGGATCTAAGTCCCAAGATATGGGATGAATCCATTAGTTGTGCTGCTCACATACAATACAGAGGCTTTCACAAATCAGTAAAAGGAATGACACCTTATGAGGCATGGTTTGGTCAAAAGCCAAATGTCTCAAATTTCAGAATTTTCGGGACTAGAGCATT
>LPNX010873088.1:445951-457267 GCA_001517045.1 Pseudotsuga menziesii | reverse complement strand
ACTTCTTTCAAAACACATGAACATTTAAAGATATTTGAACAACTAGATAGCCAATTGTTTATGAACAACATTCATTACTCATAGTGGAAATTTTCATAAAAATAAACCAAAGATCATTCATACAAGAACATAGGTTCAAAGAGTTAGAACGATCTCACAGTTAATGGACACAAAGCTGAAAACGAAATAGTTCCTCTTCAACAAATACATAGCATAGCATTTGAACATTCCACCAAGCTTTCTCCAACAGGAAAACTGTAATTATCTATTGCAAAAGGAAATAGTTCTTCTTACAATATGTCTTCACCAATCTAACTAGGAAAAAGTCCCCCTTCCCTCTAAATTTCCTATCTTTATACAAAAACAACAAAACCTTTGGGTTGCCCCGCCCCTGATCTTTCGGCTCCCCCGATCGTTTTAATCTCACAGTTTTGTCAGTTTGTCAGTGCTCATGATTTAGGCAATACGTTACATTTCAGATTTAGTCTTATGAGTACTTCATAAAACAGTACCAGCTCGGTAACTGCTGAACCTTTTCCAAGCCCGAGCCTCTATTGCTATCGATTCTGCTTTGTCTTTTATTTTTCCGTTGATCCGAGAACATCTTTGCCTATCACTTTTCAGCCAACTTCCTTCTGCTTTGTCCTTCAGCTATGTCTTCTTTGCAGCAGTAATCTGAAGAATCTCCTAAGTCCGTCTGCAGTCAAAAAGAAAATTCATCATTAATTCGGACTGCATCTTTTCAACAAATGCAAACCATACTAACAATAAAACTAATCATCAAAATGAGGCCTTGTACTACGCTCTCGTCGCGAAAACCTTAAAATGATAGAAATTGAAACCTCCACCGCCCATAAAACAGGGTAAAAAACACATACAGAACAGGTGGGAAAAACCTTCATCGATGGGAAAAAAATCACTAAAGCATCGGCAGGATAGTTTAATTAATCAGCTGCGACGGTGGGCTTCAGACGGACAATGAGTTCCGCGAGACCATTAATTCTATCGGCGTCGGAAAGACTAAATACTAAAGCATCGGGCGGAAAAACTCCTTGTCGGCGAACGGAATGACATAAACGTCGGGTGGTTAGTGCGATACGCAACCGCAATGGCGGAAGACAAAAATACTACAGGCTCCGTGGCAAATAAAACATATCAGCAAAAACCATAACAAAACATCGGCAAGTGGAGCAGTTATATGGTGGACATTTAGTTCGCTCGGGAGCCGCAATGGTGGAAAGCAATTAGACCATGGCTTTCGACTTACAGTCATAAAACTTTTCGATATGGCGCAGAAACATCATGAAAATGTTAAGTATTCGAAAAATATTAAGGTTGTGCAGCGACAAAAAAGTTGGTCTCATTTCCAAAATAGCGACGTCATAGAGATCAAAAACCTCCGACAGTGCAAAGAAAGTAAAAAAAAATAACATCACGGCGATGGAAAAAGTCAAATCTATCCATCAGAACATTCATCGTTCAGCTTCTGCAACGGAGGCTCCATAGGGAAATATGACTCCGATGCATTGCTCAAATGACCTCCGATCAACCAAACCAAAAAACAAATGTTAAGTTCCAAAAATCTTTCGGCTGAGCAGCGATGAAAAATTTGTTTCAACTCCAAAACAACAGTGGAAACAAGAAAAAGACTTCTGATATCAAAGACAGAAATTACAGATCAAAGGACAACATTTTAAATCCAACTTCAAATTCCACAACCCAAAGTAGTTTCAGACATAAGCAATTTTCCAAGAAGCATGAAAACAGTTGACCTAAAAAAACAATCCAAACTTGTAGCAGAGGGAAGACAAACAGAGTTCATGGATTCAAACAATTTTAGGCAAGATAAAAATTAAGAGGAGGGTCCAAAATTTCAAAAAATTGGGAAAACAGTTGCAGCTGCAACAATTGGCGACTACCTGGTGAACCGAGATCTCTGGACAATTTCTTCCTTAAGTAACAGATTGTTTGACAATAAACCAACATGTTGAATTCTTCTAGATGTCTAGATTTCCCAAATGGACAATATATGTACTTTTAATCATTGATGATAGTCCAATTTAGGACAATGGAAACCAAGACTTCCAAGTCAAGATAACTCTTTTGAGGCCAGGAAGATGAGTTTCATTTATTACCTCTGCCTTCGGGTAGCTTCCAACTTGGACACCACAGGATCGTAACATATGGTAAACAGAAATATTCATTTGTTCCTCATTCCCATGCCATTTTGCATTTTTGTGCTTTTGGACTTTTGTCCTTTATGAGTCCTCCTGCATGCCCTTCTTTCTGAATTTTTATTCAGGCTCCTCTATCCATAGTGTCCTTTTGTGTGAGAGATGTATTTAACTTTCAGCTCATGGATGGAGAAGAACTTTTGGCAATTTAGTACTTATAGGGTTCAATACTTTGTTTTGATACATATTGCTTTCATAGGAGTTTTCTAACTCTTGTCTGTCTTTTGGATTTCAATTCTTGGCATGGGATCATTTATATATAATATACTGTTTACCCTGCTTCCTTTCCATGGGTCTTTTGCTGCCACTCCCTAGGACATTTTTAAACATGAGATGGATGGAGCCTCAAAATAATATTCCAGACCTTTTGATACTGATTTATTTTACAAGGATTGAGTAGGACTTCAACGTGTTCATAGCCATTCAGGAAAAATGCTAAACTAGAAGAAATTCTTTCAGATAAAACAATAGTACACAGTCTTACACTCAAGGACTTTAATCACTCCAGAATTCTGATGTTCTCCATGCAACCAAAATTTTGCCTCTTTTTTATTAAAATTAACCAAAATCTAGCTAAAATCAACAGAAATAAAACAAATCAAAGTAAACGAACAAAGCAAATTATTTATGTACAAAAACAAAAGAACAAAATAGAAACTCAGGAAAAATAAGGTTTGAGAACTAAACCATTTATTGGTAAGTTCTCTTCCCACCCCTGTAAATCTTGCAATTTATAGGTTGAGGGGCCAAGTTTTGCCGCAATCTGGAAAGGGCCTACCCATAACTGTTGAAATTTCGTGTGTTTTCCTTTCTCATCATGGGGATGATCCCACTTCAGAACCAAATCTCCCACCTCAAATTATTTTGTTCCAGCTTTGTGCTTATCAAACCACCTCTTTACTACCTCATGTTGCTGTTTAAAATGTTCTATGGCCTTGGATCTAGACTCTTCTGCCTTCAAAAGATTATGTATCCTCATTTGCAAGACTTCATTATCTGATCCTCTAGATTCCTAAGCTATTATGGAGGAGGGTAGCATGATATTGGGGGGTAGAATGGCCTCTTTTCCATAAACAAGGGTATACGGGGACACACCTAATGAATCCTTGGGGGTGACCCTATCAGCCCAAAGAGCATTTGGTAATGCTGAGTGCCAACTCCTCTGATTTTCTATCACCGTCTTTTTTAAAATCCTAATCAGATTCTTGTTTGTAGATTTATCCAAACCATTTCCCTGTGGATAGTAATTAGCAGAGTAATGCAACTTGATTCCTTTCTCATGAGCAAATGCAGTTAATCTAATCGAGGAAAAGTAAGTAGCATTATCGAAAACTAAAGAAATTGGAACTCCAAACCTAGTCATAATATGATATTGCAGGAAGTCCATGACCGCATCTTCATTTACTTTACGCAACGGGATGGCTTCAACCCAACGAGTGAAGTAGTCGATTGCTGTCAGAATATATTTGTGTTGCAAGGAAGAATTTGGATTTATCTCTCCAATGATGTCCATCCCCCACTGCTCAAAAGGTTCTGTTATCATTACAAGATTTAATGGTCCTGCTACTTTAACTCATCTTCCACCACACCTTTGACAAATGTCGCACTTTCTGACATGGGCGTGTGCATCTTTGAACAGTGTGGGCCAATAGTATCCGGCTCTGAGAATTTTATGAGCTATAGTATCTCCGGAGAAATGTCCTCCAGCATGCCCATCATGTAAATCTATCATTACCTTCTTTGCATCTTCTTTCTCTAAGCATCTAAGAATAACTCCATCATAATTATTTCTGAATAATATTCCTTCAACAATTTGATATGAGAATGATTTAAGATGCAGTGCTCTTCTTTGCTTAGAATTCCAATGCTCCAGTAACAATCCCACCTGAAGGTAATGTACAAGGTCTCGATACTAGGAGTCCGAAGCTGTGAAAAGAGGACATACATCCATCAAATGTAACTCAGCTTCGTCTTCCCAATCATGTTCTTCATTGTCTTTATTTGCAGTCATCAGTTTGCACAATCCTTGCCCTTTAAATATGGAGGCTGGATTGAATTCGAGGTCATACTCCTGTAGAGCTGTTACCCAGTTGCCTCTTCTTTCTCCTAACTCTTTTTGTACGAAAAGAGACCTCACAGCTGGGTGTGGAACAATTACCTTTGTCTGGTTCTTTAGTATGTGTGGCCTGAATTGTTTTACCACTTTGAACACGGCATAAGCTTGTTTATCCACAGCTGGGTAATTCAATTCGGCCCCTTGTAGACCAGTGCTCATAAATGATATGGGGAACTCATCTCCCCCATCTTCCTTCTGGGTAAGCACAGCTACTAGTGAATCATTAGATGCAAAAGTGTACAAAATAAAATCTTTCTCAAAATCTGGACTTTTGAGGGAAGGTGCGTGCGCGACAGCTGTCTTTATTTTACTAAATGTGTTCTTCTCTACATCAGTCCATTTGAATTGTACACTTTGCTTTACCATCTTCTGCAAAGGTTTAGCAATTTGAGCGAAATCTGGCACAAACCTTCGCACGAAATTTATTGTCCCCATAAATGATTGCATGCCCTTTTTATTATGGGGTAGAGGAATCTGTTTGATAGCTTTGATCCTCTCTGGGTCTATGGAGATCCCTTTCTTAGATACCATGTGGCCCAACAACTTACCTTCGGTAAAGGCAAACACGCACTTTTTAGGGTTTAGTGAGATACCATATTTTTGGCAGCGTTCAAAAATCTGCTTTAGATGAAATGCGTGTTCCTCTCTTTTCTTTGAGAATATCATGATGTCATCGAGGTATACTACAGCGCTATGGCCAATCAGACCACGGAAATCTATGTCCATAGCCCTCTGGAAAGTAGCTCCAGCGTTTATGAGTCCAAAGTGCATCCTCCTGTAAGCAAAAGTTCTCCACCTAGTTCTGAATGTCATTTTAAGTCTGTCTTCTTTAGCTACTAATACTTGATTGTAGACTGAGAATCCATCTAATAAAGAGAATAATTCAGAACCTGAAACCATTTGCAATATCTATTCCATGGGTGGGACAGGATAATTGTCTTTATCCGAAGCACGATTTAAGTTTCTGAAATCCACACATAGCCTAATTTCTCTAGATTTCTTCCTTACCGGTACCAGATTTGAAACCCATTCTGAGTGTCTAACCTTGAATATAATTCTAGCATCCAATAGTTTCTTAACTTCATTCTAGATTAAAGGTTCTAATTTTGGATGCATTTTCCTTAAAGGCTGCTGATAAGGTTTGATTCCAGATCTAATGGGGATAACATGTTGGATTATATTGATGTCATATGTCTTCAAATCTTCATATGTCCAGGCAAAAACATCTTTGTATTGTTTGAACAGACTGATGAACTTATTCCTTTCACCTGGAGAGCAACACTTTCCCAAATTCACATATTTAGGCTCAATTTCAGTCCCCAAATTAATCAACTCGAACTGTAGAGATGAGATATGACTCTTCACATTCGCTGGCCTTCTAAATTTCTCGTTTAAATCAAACATTCGCTCTAGAGTCCTGACTCCTTTAGGAATAAAATTATCAAATTTTAGCTCGGCTTGATGTTCTTCATCGTCAATGATCGCCCCTTTGAAGGTCTCGTCATTTATCAGGCATTCTAGAATTTGCTGGTCATCATCGAACACTCATAGATTGGTGATCATATCTGGCACCAAAGGCCTGAAAAGCAATTCAATAGCGCACTGATTATTAGAGGGCACAAGCCTCGCAGCTGAGGTGGCCAACAGTCAGCTGCTACATTCTTAAGTCTAGGAATCGATACAATGTTAAATGCACTAAAACATTTAAGCAAATCCCATACTTCATTTTGATAAGCTTTTAAATGAGGATAAATGCAATGTATTTGATTTCGAATTCATTTTACAAAAATATATCAGAATCTCCAAACACTTTCAGATCTTTTTCCTTTAATTCAATTGCTTTTCTAAGTCCCTGAACTAATGCTTCATATTCAACTGTGTTATTGGTACATTCAAACTCTAATCTACATGAAAGGAAATGTTTATTTTTCTTAGGATCAGTCAGAACACAGCCGGCTCCTGACCCCTCTAAAGTTTTAGAACCATCAAAGAAAAGCGTCCAGAAATCGCTAACTACTGTGTGAGAATTAACATCTACTTCTACAACTAAGTCTACTATTTTACAATCAATTTCATCAGCCTGTGAAAACTGAAGGAGATCAGGCTGAGCGTCTGATGTATCGCTGGCTTCTTCCGCTTGATAGTGTTTTGGTTCTAGCTCAATAAAGTAGTTTCCCAAAATAGAATCCACTGGTTCATTTTTACCTTCAAGCTGAGTAACATTGTGTTTCATGTGAGGCTCCCTCAAAACTTTAATTTGATTTGGGATTCCTTTATATGGTAGTCACAGATGTGACTAGTTCGAGGAAAAATATCCGTTCAGCTTTGCCGACCAATCTCTGCTCAAAACAAGCCCATAAGCTTCCAGTATGTCAGCCACCACAATATCAATGAATTGACATGCCTTATCATTTGAAGATAAGCGAACAAGAACATCCTCCATTTCCCCAATTACTTTCACATTCGTTCTATCCAACTGAACGACCTTCCAGGTAGATGGTTTAGGTTTCCCATTTATCTTATTGCAGACCAACAGCGGCATGACGTTGACTGATGCCCCCCGAGTCTACTAGGAAATTATGCACGTTGTGGTTGAAAATCTCAAAAGTAAGGAGAAAAGGTGGAGTCTTGCATTTAGGCATACCTCCCATACTTGCTTCACCAATTTCTTCTTCTTGGGGCTAATTGTCAGTGGGTAGCTTCTCCTCTGATACTTCAAGTGCTTTCAATAGCTTTTCTTTTTGCTGTGGTACATTGCACATTTCAAATAATGAGATGTTTTCCCTTACCTTTTTGATATCCTCCACAATGTCATAATCCATCTTATGTCCTGTGATATTCAGTTTAACTTTATTTATCTTTTCTTCATTTGGCTTAGTAGTCATGTTGATCTGTCGAGGATTTTGACTGGTGATGGTAAATTCTGGAATTTTATTAGTTGAGGAGATGTTTCGAAATTTATTAATATTCTTTTGAAGTCTCTTAATATTTAGGAGCATCAGACTGTTTTCCTTAATCAACCCCTGGCTTCTCGTCGTTACGTTTGTTTCCAGGATGCCCTTGTGTCTCAGATCCTTTTCTTCCTCAACATCAAACAACGATACATAGTCCCATAAAACCATGGCCTCATCCTCCTGTTTTTCTGTTGATTTATTGTTGTCTTTCCATTCTTCATCGTTGTCTTCAGTTAATTTGGAATCCAACAACTAAATCATGACCAACGTCATTGAATTTATCCATTGAGGACAATTCTTTTTAGAATGGGGTTGTTGGTGGAAAGTGCAAAAGTTATCCATTCCTACCTCCGTTAAGTTCATAGATGCAAGGCTGTGTGGAGGGAGTTGGGATTGATTGTTGTCTTCCCTTTTCTTGTAATAAGGTTTATAGAACTTTTAGGCTTCCTTTTCCTTTTCCAAGTCTATTATTCTGTTAGAGAGCTTCTGCATCATCTTTGCCATTCCTTCGAAATCTGGTGATTGCTCCTCTCTAGGCTTAGTAAATAACAAAGCTTTCCTCCCAACATTTTTTTCTCCTGACCATTCAAGGTAGTCTTCGATGCTTTCTTTTTCATCCTCTACTCTCTCTGCTTCTTCATAAGTCTCTGCTAACGTAGGTTTGGCTTTCATTTTGGCAAACATGTCCAACTTGAGTCCTAGAGCTGAGGTATAATACTCAATCAGAACTTTATCCGAGGGTTTGTCAGCGTTAGAAAAATTCTTAATATAGGCTGCGAATCTTTGGGTAAAACTATGCACCTTCTCTTTTCTTTCTTTCTTTAAGGTGCACAGTCCTTTCATGAGAGTTGCATGAGTTTTTTGGGTTGCATACTTCTAAAAATCCATTCAAAGGTATCCCAATCTGGGATACATTTTGCAGGCAAACCGAAATACCATGATGCTGCTGCTCCTTTAAGGGTGTGTGGAAAAAGTCTACAAGCTACATCCTCATGCTCCCCAGCCCTTAATCCTTCTACTGCCAAATAAAAACATTGTAAATGGTCATCTACTAGAATCTTCTCATTTGGATCAAACTTGGGCAACATCTTCTCAAAGGCTTGAGGTAAGTCATGCAACGGAGGTGTTAAGTTCAAGGGTGATCTGGCTTTCCAAGCAGGTGGTGGATTTGGTGGGTTGCATGGCTGATTTACATTTACGCCTACCATGAGTCTAGGTGAAGAGTGAGGTGGTGAAAGAACATGAGTACGGACAAGTGAACAGTAAGGTGTCTCTAGGCCCACTTGATTCAAAGGCTAAACCACCTCCTGTAAGGTTGTTTCTACCAGTTCTTCCAAATCTCCAACCAACACTGAGTCTTCCAATATAGGATGGTCTTTCTTTTTATATTCTCTTCTGGGCAAGTCAAGGATAATTGGTAATCCTCCAGTCTTCTTCACATATACCCTAGTGTGTCTTCTCAGATCATTAAATACTTCATTATTAACAAAATACAAGTGCTCTTTACCCTTCTCTTCAGGAATAGGACTGGGAAACAAACTGCTTTCTGAACTGTCACCGGTGGAATAATCTCAAGAAAACGGGTTTCCTCGGCAAGCCATGCATTAGCGGCCCTCCTTCTAGCGCCAGAAAATGTTGAGGCCTGGAAATTCGCAGGCAATAACAGCAAGGGATTCTCCCCAGTCAACGTTCCCAACTAGCCCATGATTGTTTGGTGTAGGGAATCCGTCTGGTTTGCGGTCCGGCTACCATAGGTCAAGTAACAAAAATAAAAGGTTTTACTGGTTGCAGCCCGGTCCACCGTATATGTCTTTGTGTTTTTTAGTTTTAAGTATGACATGCAAGTGCCTACCTAAAATGCAAATTGATTAAGAATGCAAGGAGTAGTCACAATGTGATGCGCAGGTTCTTACCTCTCGTCTTAAGCTATCTTGCATCTGAATCACACACAGTAAGAAATTAAAACTAACTACCTAACCTATCCCTAGGGAGCAATATTATCACTTATTAATGAGTAATGTATTTTGTGCATGCATTATGAAAAATCACAAATAGCTGATACTTCTTTCAAAACACATGAACATGTAAAGATATTTGAACAGCTAGCTAGCCAATTGTTTATGAACAACATTCATTACTCATACTGGAAATTTTCATAAAAATAAACTAGAGATCATTCATACAAGAAAATAGGTTCAAAGAGTTAGAACAATCTCACAGTTAATGGACACAAAGCTAAAAACGAAATAGTTCCTCTTCAACAAATCCATAGCATAACATTTGAACATTCCACCAAGCTTTCTCCAATAGGCAAACTGTAAGTATCTATTGCAAAAGGAAATAGTTCTTCTTACAATATGTCTTCACCAATCTAACTGGGAAAAAGTCCCCCTTCCCTCTAAATTTCCTATCTTTATACAAAAACAACAAAACCTTTGGGTTGCCCCGCCCCTGACCTTCCGGCTCCCCCGACCGTTTTAATCTCACAGTTTTGTCAGTTTGTCAATGCTCATGATTTAGGAAATACGCTACATTTTGGATTTAGTCTTATGAGTACTTCATAAAATGGGACCAGCTCGGTAACTGCTGAACCTTTTCCAAGCCTGGGCCTCTGTTGCTATTGATTCCGCTTTGTCTTTTATTTGTCCGTTGATCCCAAAACATCTCTGCCTATCACTTTTCAGCCAACTTCCTTCTGCTTTGTCCTTCAGCTATGTCTTCTTTGCAGCAGTAATCTGAAGAATCTCCTAAGTCCGTCTGTAGTCAAAACAAAAATTCATCATTAATTCAGACTGCATCTTTTCAACAAATGCAAACCATACTAACAATAAAACTGATCATCAAAATGAGGCCCTGTACTGCGCTCTCGTCGCGAAAACCTTAAAATGATAGAAAATGAAACCTCCGCCGCTCATAAAATAGGGTAAAAAACACATACAGAACAGGTGGGAAAAACCTTCACCGATGGGAAAAAATCACTAAAGCATCGGCAGGATAGTTTAATTAATCAACCGCAACGGCGGGCTTTAGACGGACAATGAGTTCTGGGAGACCATTAATTCTATCAGCGTCAGAAAGACTAAATACTAAAGCATCGGGCGGAAAAACTCCTTGTCAGTGAACGGAACGACATAAACGTCGGGTGGTTAGTGCGATACGCAGCCGCAATGGCAAAAGATGGAAAGACTATGGGCTCCGTGGCAAATAAAACATATCAGCGAAAACCATAACAAAATATCGGCAAGTGGAGCAGTTATATGGCAGACATTTAGTTCGCTCGGGAGCCGCAATGGCGGAAAGCAATCAAACCATGGCTTCCAACTTACAGTCATAAAACTTTTCGATATGGCGTAGAAACATCATGAAAATGTTAAGTATTCGGAAAATCTTAAGGTTGTGCAGCGATGAAAAAGTTGGTCTCATTTCCAAAACAATGGTGTCATAGAGATCAAAAACCTCTGACAGCGCAAAGTGAGTAAAAAAAAATAACATCACGACAACGAAAAAATTCAAAGCTATCCGTCAGAACATTCATCGTTCAGCTTCCACAACAAAGGCTCCGTAGGGAAATATGGCTCCGATGCATTGCTCAAATGACCTCCGATCAACCAAACCAAAAAACAAATGTTAAGTTCCAAAAGACTTTCGGCTGGGAAGCGATGAAAAATTTGTTTCACCCCCGAAACAGCGGCGGAAACGAGAAAAAGACTTTCGATATCAAAGAAGGAAATCACAGATCAAAGGACAACATTTTAAATCCAACTTCAAATTCCACAACCCAAAGCAGTTTCAGACATAAGCAATTTTTCGAGAAGCATGAAAGCAGTTGACCTCAAAAAACAATCCAAACTTGTAGCAGAGGGAAGATAAACAGAGTTCATGGATTCAAACAATTTTAGGCAAGATAAAAATTAAAAGGAGGGTCCAAAATTTCAAAATTTTGGGAAAACGGTTGCAGTTGCAACAGACATATTTTTCCCTGCTCTCACACTCTACACATAGAATTTTCATG
>LPNX010873088.1:420299-442949 GCA_001517045.1 Pseudotsuga menziesii | reverse complement strand
GGTGGAAATGTCCCATACATTGTTACCTGTTGTGGCAACAACATTTAGAGCTGATTTTGCAATTAGAAATAGCTTGTGCCAAAGCTTTAAAATTAAAAGGTTGTAAATTATTTGTTTGCCCATTTTCTTAGTAGTGCAAAGATTATATAATCTTTGTTGTCATGATATTCTAATGTTTTTTCTGATATCCATTTTCATTGTAAAAAACAAGAAAATTTCTAATTTTATTTTACAATATCAATTTTCTTTTATAAACTAGATATTATAAAAAATACTTTTGATTTTCTAAATTATAACAATTTTAATTATACATAATCATTAACTGATAATAATAATAAAATTAATCTAAATTTTGTACAACTTCTTAACCATAATTAAGTTTGTTAATGGACAAGAATTTAATAGATAAAATAAAATTGCATGTTAGGATCTCCATCTCGAAGGATCAATATTTTAAAACCCACTTTTTAACTAGAGTTGACAGGGTGAGGCCCCTTCAGATGCCCCCCTGGGAATTATCCCTGTGGATGTAGTGTGCTCCGTTAAAAGTTATGGAGTAGCTAACCACATGAACAAGACCAAGCAGAATGGCCTTAGAACAAATATTTGTCCTTGATAAAGTCATCTCCCTTGGGAACAAAAGGAGCACCACAATTTCACAAGTTAAGCAATGCTTTGAGATGGAGAGGCAATGCATATTTCATCCAACCAAAAAATGAAATATGCAGAAAGCAATTCAAAACAGAAGTTTACTCTCTACATGATATTAATGGCTCTTGATAAGGTACCATTATTAATTATAGAATAAAAAAGTATAACTTAAGGAGCAAAAAAGTTCATTAATGTTTTCTCATGTATATTTTTGTGCATCCACTCATCCACTAGAGGGCACACTCGAGCTTTTCTTTATTGACATAGGTGAAATGTGGGAGAGAGTAGATATGTTGTAAGAGGATAATCAAACTATATTGTAGGACATGCATTCCTCTTCTTTAATTTGGTTCTTTAGTGACTACGAATGGATTGTTAACTCTTTATTTGCATGACATACTTGATGCATCATGTTCAAATTTCTTTCTCCATAAAATGGGAGAGGCTAGTGGTGGGCTTGGTGTTCCTAGACCCTATTGAGCTTATGATGAGATTAGCGATAGTAGGCCTATGATATGAGATTTCATTAACATATGCAAGTCATTTCAACCCTTCATCCACCAATTTGTATGGGTGCTGGGAATTTTACTAATCCATTAACAATATGCCAGAGCTTGAGTCAATTACATATTATGATTGTACTATTATTGAGTAGGTACCATGCACATGTACACTAAGAACATAATTATCCATTGTCAACATATATACCTTATCAGTACCCTAACCATGTTTCTCAAATGGACTCATTTGTGTAATGAAATTTCTCTTGGCATGGTTGTAGATCTTCTTTTGGATCAATGGAGACGAGGTGTAGAAGAAAAAACTTTGGATCAATGTTGAATACTAATGTTTCTTGTGGTTGGATTGTTGATTGGACATGACAAGATTTTAGCAATTATTTGAGGACTTCATATCAACTTATTTTGTTGAATATGCAATTCATAGTGATTATTGCTCTTCTTGATTCATTGAACATAATAGCGGTCTTTGGCTCATATTCATCTTTAAGAAGGGATGTATATTGTGATGTATGCTTTCACTTTGAAGCCTCCTAATTAGATTAAGGAAGGATATTGAACATGGGAATGTAATCTGGAATTTTGGATATGGTTGTATTTATATTGCAACATGGGTATCCATAAACCCACTCACTTAAGTATGTTGGTCAAGGCTATCCTATATTCCAATCGGGTATCTATAAACCCACTCTTAGCCAGGGTATTTTTAAGGATTCTAATATTATACTTAAGTATAGTATTCTAGGCGATTGTTTTGGATTGAAAAAAACATGTTTATAGATAGGTAGGCGAATATTAAATATGAAACATAAAATTAACACTGAAATGTGTAAATTTTGGCAAATATTATGATAAAAAACAAATATTTTATTAGACACTAAAAATGATCAAATAGCGATTTAAAAAAAAAAAAAAAAACCCAAAAATAGCCAATTGGTGAAATTTCGCCCCTAAAAATTACCCTGCTCTTAACTGTATTCGAGTTGGGTATCCATAACCCACTCTCCTTAATATTTTTGGTATAAGAAGTCCTATATAGGGTTGGGCATCTATAAACCAACTATCTTGTGTATTCAAGCTAGGTACCCATAAATCCACTCTGGCTTTGACTAGGATATTTGATGTTGTATTGAGTTGGATACCTACAAACCCACTTGCATTTATACTCATCATTTGTCTCAAAGAACTCTTATCTATATTAAATGGGGGTGTTGGGAATGGTGTACTCTTTATTTTCTATCATGACTAACTTTAGTTTATGTGTTATATTTTAATTTTGAGATATGGATAATGTCATCCTAGAAAACCTCATGTAGGCCCATAAACCCTCTTAGGGAGGGTACCCTATCTTGATATGTGCATAAATACAAACTCAAGTACAACATCAACTCAAGATTTTTTTCTCTAATATCAAGTGGTTTAATCCCATCGACACTTATACATGGAATTTCTCTTGATTTATGTTGTATTATGGGTTCATCAACTATGATTGTGAACTGAATAAATGATGGATTTTACAAAGTGATATTGTGTTTATCCAAATAAAATCTTGTTGAATTCTTATTTATACTAAGAGGGGGGGGTGAATCAGTATAAAGTGCATATTATACAAATTTTTACTTCAAGCAAATATGCACCAATTTATGTTTCAATTAGCACAATAAGAGATGTTCGTGCATAAATAATCTGTATAGTAAATATATAGATATATATAATTTATATTTACAATGGGAGACACCAATAT
Source organism: Pseudotsuga menziesii (assembly GCA_001517045.1). Taxonomy (NCBI): domain Eukaryota; kingdom Viridiplantae; phylum Streptophyta; class Pinopsida; order Pinales; family Pinaceae; genus Pseudotsuga; species Pseudotsuga menziesii. The sequence goes on along the minus strand of LPNX010873088.1, from coordinate 440,036 downwards.
CCAAAATGTGAGCACCAAATCACTTAGGCACCAACCTGATTGCAAGCATCAACTCACTAATTAGAGGCACCAACCTATAAGGACATCAATCAAAGTAAGAATCAACTTGTTGACTTCAGGAACTGACCTGAATGGATATCAGTCCTATTATGCAAGCTCCAACTTGTTGTAGTCAGGAACCAACCTGATTGAAGACTACAATATCCTTTTTGTTTTTTAAACACTGACTGGAAGGAAGCACCACCTCCCTCTTATGTATTCTCCAACACCAACTCGATGGAAGAACCAACTCCCAATTGTTTTTCCTAGCGCCAACTCGATGGAAGCACCTACTCCAAATTGTGTTTTCCAGCACCGAGACCCTTTCATCGCCCCTTCCCACCACCCTAAAAAGATAGATCATAACCGAACTACGATTTGTGTCTTCTCTAATCGGTGTCTTCACCTACGGGAATCTGTGTCTCATTAATCTGTGATTTGTGACAATGTCTACCGCAATATCAACACTTTAGTACTTCGACAATCTATGATATTATAATATCAGTGTTATTCTGTACTCTACACTTTTCACTTCCGCAATCTCTAATCTACATCATTTACTTCTGCAATATGGTTCATTCACTGTGTATTTTCTTCACACATCCTGTTACCGGGCATCCTTCTAATTTCTGCAATGTGTGTTGTTCTTAATCATCAATTTTGCACAATCGACTCTCCACGGAGTAAACTTCTTCAAGATCAACGATCCATTGATACCCTAGAATTAGAAGCTTTTCAAATCAAAATATCACACATTTCCCATCTTCAAGCTTACATCAATACTTTCATATCTTGCTTATTTATACTCTTCTTGCTCAAGAGATGTGTCCACAAGTTGGGTTTCATTTTACTCGATGATGCCCGAACTCTCTTACCTCTTGGTCAAGATAATCACTTCACGTCATCTTTCATCAACATATCCCTTATTGATAAATCAACCTCATGGGGTTTTGCACACTTAAGTCCATTGACTAGGTGGTATTTGCGCACAATAGTCCCATGTCTTTGTGGGTTTTGTGTACTTCCTAAACTTCCTTCTTCTTCTCTATATAATTCTTCAAACTCGCTTTGGGTATATAAAGAGGCATTGTCTGATACTATTGAGAGTTGCATATACTTTTATATATTTACTTCAAACCGTATTTTTACTCAACATCATCAAACTTCAAGACTTTATGCTTCTTGACAATCATCTTGTTTGTTTGACATCAAGGTTGTTTTTCATTTGAAATCACCATCCATATTGTGTGTTTGACATCATGCTTGTTTCTTATTTGACATCAATGACAACACAAAAGTCCAAAAATATCCCCCTTTGGCATTGATGTCAACCCCAACTAACATTGAGATCCCCCTAAATATGAGTTATTCTGCGCACAAAATATTCCCCTTGTCTTCATGCCATTTAATTCTTCATTTTCGCAGACCTTTCCTCCTTAGCATTCAATTTCAATTATCCTCTCTCCATTCTCCATTCTTCATTCTCTCCTTTTGACATTAATGGAAAAAGGATACTCTAAGTATTTGACTCCCCATGTCTTCATGCTTCTTAATTCATTTTCTTGTTACTCCTACTGTACCAAATATTCTTCCATGCCATCGATGTCCATTTCTACGTCTTCAAATCATTGATTTTTTTTACTTGTTGACCATGTATTAATTACTGCAATTTCACAAAATTATGCACATGAGAAAATCTTACTTGATAAGTGTTCCGAAGGACCACAATAGACAACATGAAACCAGAAATCATATCCATGCTCAAGTATACTAGATAAATTAAAGGAACTAACAACTAAGGGATATAAATCATACCTCAACTGGATATTTCGAGACGACCACCGTTGATCTTATGATCAAAATTTTGTCCCTACAATTTTCCCTTAACGACAAATATATATCCAAGCATAAAATATATTAAGTGTTAGTATTCAATGTAGCATAATCCATTTAAACATGTATAAAGAAATTACACCAATGGATAAAAATAAACAATTGCACATCAAATTTGGACAAGAAATGGATATTTATTTAATATAAAAACAAAGATACAATGTGACAACCTCTATCGGCACCTCGTCAAAACCGAGAAACCGAGTCCCTCCACCTGGGCCTCCACCACTTCAATCCTCTAGACAAGGCAAGCTCATAAAGGAAATGGAGATCTTGAGAGATGAACACAAATGGTTCTATCAACAAGGACAAAGGAATGTAGACTCAAGTATATGGAATTGGGGGATATTTTTTCCATAGTCTCCTTACTCTCAAAGTTTATCCCCCTCCAATGCTTCACAATGGCTCAATATATAGCCCTCAAATGGGAAGTGGAGGGTCGAATTGGAGCATTTCCCAGCATATGGAAGGACAAGGATCAAGGTATTCATTACTTTATATGGAAAACTTTGAATATTTTTTTGTTTTTAAGAAAAAAACCCAATGTAATGGTGCAATATGCATATACACGAGTTTTATAATTGATGACCCCGTATATCTTCAAAAATGATTTTTTAAGGGTTAAAATGAAGCATAAGGGTTATAGTGTGTAAAGGGAGTATAGTGAGTCTGCATAGGGAAAAGGGAAGGCCATCAAGGAATGATTCGTGAGGTCTAGAAAATCACGCTATAACATATGCACCCTAATATCTGAGTTAATAGGGGTACACGATGGTCAAAATATATTATAATAGTCCCAGGAGTGGAGTAGTGAAGATCTAGGTGGAAGAACTAGCCACTCAGCATCATAATACAATGATAAATCTGTGTACACGACTTCAGAGCCAGAGTACATATATCATTCCCAGATACATATAAGAATAATGGCCATGAATATGCATAATAAACATATGTCATAAGTGGTCACAACTATGTACAATACATAGTGGAGTCTGGTCTCCATACTGAATGAAGACATCTAGTACATAATAAGGTAAACTTCTTTGGTATGAGAACTAAAATCCCATAAGTATTGTCGCGGTCAAGGTAGTAGCATATATGGAATACCACCATACTATGAGGTATTCTATGAAAGTACATGTCCCATCGCGCGAATAGAGGTGTTAAGGTCGAACATGATGAAACATCATTTGATTATTGGTCATTAATGTATATTGTTAATAGACATGAGACATCCCACCGATGATGAAAATGGGTGTCAATGTACCGAGTGCTTTCAACAAGTGAGAATGGATTTGTTGAGGTCGAACACTTGAAGAATCCATCGATCAGAGGACATTGATGTAGTCCCAAATATGTCGATGGCGAGATAACCTACCACTGATACTGCAAGTCTCAAAGCACTAAGCTAACTCTAAATCCAAATTCAAGAATAAATGATCTAAAGTTGATGGAATGGAATCTTATTAAAGGAGGGCATTAAGGAATCCCCCATCAACCAAAATGAGGTACAACAAAAAGGATGGATAATTTGGAAGAAATAGGATGAACAAGATGTACATGAACCAATAACCATGTGGATCTCTCGCACATACTGGATGTAAGTAGCATGCAAAACAAACACTCTGAATAACAGTCAATGATGAAAAATACTGACAGAGGTGAGGAAACCACCAATAGGGTCTAATGGAATGTAATACATGGAACAAATCCCAATGTGTGAATAGATTTCTTGTTGTTGAACATAAGGGAAACCACTCAGTCGGAGACCAATGATAAATGTCATCTGCTGAGTTCAAGGTCACCTACCAATGATGAAAGTAGGCCCAGGGTTCCAGGTATGACCACAACTCTATGATGTATCTAAAATAGAAAACATACAGAGTTAAGATAAATAAGGAATGGTCAACTCATACTAACTTCCTTTAAACAAGAGCATGAGGCATATGGAGACACTTATGCAGCATAGACTCAATGTGCAATTTGGGATCACAATTTTATGATACATGAGGTATCAATAAAGGCTCCATAGTGACTAGAAGCTTAAACATTCGATGGAGAAATCTCTAAATAACGAGTACAACTCCTAAGGTCATGCTAGAAACCTGACCCGTGATGAATATACTCATAAATGGTGCTCTGTTCGAAGGCGACACGACAACTGCCAATATAAGAAAATATCATTTCTCGTCTGGGTTTTTATGTTTTTCATTTTTATTTTTTTGGTCTTTTTCATATTATAAATATTGAAAAAGAATAAAATGTGCTTATAGTACAATAGAGAGGAAATGAGTGGTGTGGTCAAGAACACTAGTTCCAAGTAGTGGAACATACCTATGCTCAATGCAAGGAGATGTGTGCAGGATAAGGATACTCGGGGGAACATTTCCTCTAGCTTGAGGGGTGATCAAGCAGCAAAAGATAAATAAGGGGATTTGCTTGACTAGAATTGAGACAAGATCGGGAAACATCGCTTATGAAAGTGAAGTGGAGAGACAAAATGAAGCTCAATTAGGAAAGCAGACACATGAAATGCATTTACAACTTGATATAGAGCAGGAGTCCCTAAGGAAAATGGTCAGCATTAAAGATAAGAAAGAACATGAAGTTTCTATTTGAAGTCATGGCAAGACTACAAGGGAATCCCAGATCTAAGGAGGGAGATCAACATGGGAACCAACTAGAAAAATGGGATATAACTAGGGTACCCATGATTGAGAAATATCTATTACTTACATAAAGACACTTCTATAAGCAGCAAGGAGGTTCTGTGCCAATAAGAAGAAGTTTTGTACCTATTGTCAATGTGACATAATCATAGGACAATGAAAAATGAAATCACAATGTGATCCTATCCTATATGTCAATTAATAAATATACATGTCGAAGGCACAATCATACTAGGAAAAACCCGTTACCACTTGAAGAAACTATTCCATAAAAAATACTAACAGTGTAACATTAATGTCCATAAATATCAAAAAAACTATATAGAAATGGATAAATGACTAGAGTGAAGATATGAAATTATGGTAGGTAAAACCAAAATATATACACTAATTTTCAAAGTGTCCGCCAAGGCTGGAGGATCAAACATAGGTCGTTGAGCATGAGAGAGGAAACTGAAGTATTTCCTCAACCTTTAAATAGATGACCAAGATTTATAACATCGAAACGATAAATCACAATAGGTGCTTTCCTCTTTCAAACACAAGTTGAAAGTGAGATGTATAATCTATTATCTTGCAAGAGTGCACAACTAGGTTTTCCATATAAGTATCAAATTCAATGATGGTAGGATCTCAGGGATTCATCGGGATGGTAGGAAACCTATCTTTCGTGTTCTCTTCAGGATATAGACTATACTCTTCCAAAGGGAGCACATGGTGATAAACTTCCTCACCTAAGTCCAACTAGGACTCATCATGTTCGGTCCTTTCAAGCTCTTGTAGGGAAGAAGTTCTATAATGTAGGTCTTCCCAAGGAATTTCAGGAAAAATCATGGCCTCAACAATCACTTCATCCATGAGAAAAATTTTATCGAGAAAATCTTGTGAGAAAAAATTGAGTGGACCGCCAAATCGGGAAAGAGAGTGGGATTTCCCTCCTCTATTTCTAGAGAGGAAAGATCAGGGTCTACATTAGTTTCATATGAAGATTGAAAACTGACCTTTGTTGCAGACAATGGCATAGCTATTCCGACAAATGTATCCCTTCACCAGATTCAAATGGATAAGGGAGAGTCCTCAGATCACTCAAATACGAAGTACGAAATGGGACCAGGATCAACGATGATAGAGCACCATTGAAAGTGGAACATTAGAGGAAATTTCAATTTAAAATGGGCCTTCCAAAACTAATACAAATTCCATGTCATCATGTATTATCCAATCAAAATGCTTTAAAATTCAAAAAGGGAGCACCTCTTAAACAATTTTTAATATAAATTTGGGGATAGGTATGATAAAACAAACTACTTTTATTGTTCATATTTTTGACATATCTCCCGATGTGTTTACTCAAATTTCGATCAGGAGAGCTCGTCGGATGCGGAATTAAATTCCACATCCAACGAGTACCCACTCAGCATACTTTTGATGGGACCTGCTACCCCAAAAACAAGAAATACCTGAAAAAAACGTGATGATGACATATTATGTGTTTTATGTTATTATGGTTGGTGGAGAATAAACCAATGATATTGGGCAGGATTTACCCTGATAATAAGTGGGGGGATTACCCATTTTTTATATATGTAATTATGGTTTACCTGGATGTAATTATGGTTGACCTGGAGAACAATCATGAAGGGCTCTAATTCATCGATTTGCCTCAAGAGAATTTGCATTTGAACACATCTTCATCGATTTTCCTAAAGAGAACATTTTCACATTGGATCTTATCTTATTGCTGCGCTGTCTTATTTTTATTTTTTGAATGGACAAATTTAGGAATGTTTCATCATCACATTTTTTCAGGTATTTCTTGTTTTTGGGGTAGCAGGTCCTATCAAAAGTATGCTGAGTAGGTACTCGTTGGATGAGGAATTTAATTCCACATCCAAAAAGCTCTCCTAATCGAAATTTGAGTAAAAACACAGGGAGACATGTCGAAAATACGAACAAAAAAGTAGTTTTTTCTTTTCTTCCTCCAAAATTAATAAATATTATTTTAATATTTTAACTATTATTTTATTAATTTTCTTTAGGAGGCCCATTTTGAGTTGAAATTTCCTCTAATTTCAATTTCCCAACGATGTAGAGGAACTAGAATTAGTGAATGCTAATTGATCAATCGTCACGATTTTTCCTTCGTGAGGAAAGCATACAACAAAAAATATCGATGACACGATTGCCTTCATGGCATAAATCCAGTTCTGACCGAGTAAAATATTATAGTCAAGGGGCGCATCAACCACCTCAACCTCGAACGACACGGTCTTTCCCCCTAACTAGACCTAAAGGAAAGGAATAATTCCATGCATTCTAAAAGAATTTCCATCAAAAGATGTTAGCATTGTCGATGATTGAGCCAATTGGGGAGATCTAAGACCCTTCCAATAAGATCACGACATGACTGATGTCGAAGTGCCTTCATTAATAATTGTGTGTTTGATGGTTTTGTTTAAACACTCCACATGGACTTGAAAATCCACATGGTAAGGCAAGAGAGGTCAGACACCATTAGTCTCGAACGTGACGACACTAGGGTCATTTGGTTTAGTTGCCCCTAAAGAATCTAACAATGATTTCCTCTGCCAAGGATAATTCTAAAGCACCTCTAAAGTTGACATCACATAGGGATTTTGGCCCAAATCCTCAATGATAGAATAGTTATGGCCGTCTCGGGTATTGGAATTGTTCCCTGAATGGTTCAAGTCCCATTTAGGAATGCATAATATAGTTGCAAGCTTATCAATTTACAAAGGAATCTCTGAGGATGGAGGCTCTTTACTTGTGGTTGGTTGCAACAAACCATAATCACGTGAACATGTCCCAACATGAAGAACTGACATCATATTGATACAACCATGACCACTTTCCGTGCCTGGCGGGTTTTGACTCCCACCAGCACCACTTTTGGTGGTCGAAGTCCTCGAAGTCATGTTTTGAGTATGTGGAAGGGGATCAATCAACACGGTTGGGCTCTTTGTGATTAACTTAGAGGCCTCCTCGATTCTAGGGAACAAGTACATAGGATGGTCTCCTCCACAAATATTACGTGGGAATTTGACCTTCCATTTAGTCTTCTTTCCCCCCCCCCAACATTTTCTTCATTCTTGTTATAATTAATATTCTTTTTTTTATTCCCACCCTTCATATTGTTCCTCCTCATTTTCCGATTCCATTTGGGTTGTTGCTTACCCTTTTGGATCGATAATTGCACATAATTGTACATCCACTGATTGGGTGGGGGTGGATGAAGCCACAGCTTGTCCACCACGAATTGGTTAAGTGGCAAATTATGTATTTGATGTGTAACCTGGTCCATGACTTTCACACTTGCAGAGCCAATGATGCCATCAGCATGTGGCCTGGGTTTCAACTTGGGATCATGATTTGACCTCCAAGTGTCACAGATAATATCATAAAGGATCCTAGAATGAGCATAAATCAGGTCTAACAATTGTGCTCAAAAAATGGCCTGTTCCTCGGTTTCCACTCCGAACGTCGAAACATCCTTCACGATATAAGGCAGTAAGACTTAAGGAACCATTCCAATAAGAATTTTGGTGGAATGTTGGCCTTAATCAATTGCTTCTATCTATGCCACTCTTGCATATGGTCAAAAATATGAGTGGCTTTATCTTTTCGAAAGGTCAATAAGAGTTTGGTATCGACATCGTAGCGAATCGAAAACTGAAAGTGATTAAGGAAGACGATGACCAAGTCATTAAAGGTCTAGTATGTGCCCCAGAGAATTTCTATATACCATTTCTCAGCTGAACTCGTGAGGGTGCATTGAAACAATCATATTCGAACAAAATCATGATTCAACCAATTTAAAGAGCACCATAGATGAAAAGTTGTAACATGATCACCAGGATCCTCGCCATTATTACCTTCAAAATTTGAAACATGTGAAGGAATTTTGGTGGGAACATGAGGCCATGCTGGATCATGACACACGGGGTGGTTCATGATTTTGGGTAGATTAGACAAGTTCAACGTAGCTAAAAATGATAGCCTAGGTTGTGCCATATGATTCCAGTTCCCTGCAAATATTGGTTCTGATACAGATGGTTCTATTAAATGCCATGAACTTGACCAGTTGGATAATAACCTCCTCCCATATTATCCATGTAAGGGTGCACGTGCATTTGAATTTGTGGCATTTCTTGATAAAGGGGAACCATATAACCAAAATTACTCGTCTACTGTACTAGATGAGTCCCTGATACCTGGGGAGGCACGTAACCTCTAGACACAAGGACGCTAGATGATGGGGGAACAATGTAACTAAAGGGATCATACCTTCCTGAGGGCCCACTTGGAATATGGGGACGATTCGACATCAGAAAATCATTAGACGGAATAGGTGTAGAGGATGATGGGACAAAAGAAGGGATGCAAATATTAGACCCAACATTCACATATTCACCACCATCCCTACAGGGATGAACATTAGTGTGAAGACTAGACGAAGAGGGTGTTCATCCCCCAACAAATGGAGTAGAAGGAGGAATATGAACACCTCCGAACTAATATGCAGTGAAAGGGGTTGATGTGTCCCCCATTCGAACACTAGTGTCTGCACTAGGACCTTAGATGGATAATGGAATACTAGCTGAAACATTTGGCATGTCGAACATAAAAGGACTCAAACTAAATGGAGTGAACGGTGTCTCAATTCCAAACCTTCTCGAGGAAAATTTTGGGATAAATCTTGTGAATTCAAAAGAATCTGTTCGTACAAGGTGGGAAGTACTAGCCACATGAGGGTTGGTATAAACCGAAGTCCCAGGATTCCATAAAGTAGATCAAGAATGAGCCTCGTGGACTCCTCCCAATGCGGATGACATGGATGGAGAGAACTACAGAGTACCAGAAGTGGTACTCAAATTAAAAATTCTATGGATACCTCGATGGGAAACAGGTCACCTATAATGTATGGTCGTATTATAAAGAGGTCGTGAAGGGTCAAAAGGTGATAAACCTACTAAACAAAAAGAACGGTGAAGTGTCGGAACTTGATCCATGATGACTCCATAGAAAAAGACACCCAAGTAACTGTGATCCCTAAGGCCAACTAGTGAACACAAAGCACACCCATAAATAATCTAGGACAGATGCACACAAGAAAGGAGTGAGGACAAATGAGATCTCGAATGTAGTAGGTATGTCTCACTTAGAAGAGGCCTAAGAATCCCATACATTACAAGTGGATGTGTGTAACCAATTATAGTGGCCCTCATCTTGAACTCATAAAGTGATTGTTGCCTCTAACCCCTACCTGGCTAGGACATTCACAAAACAACATCTATAAGTATCCCCTGTGATAACTAGGAAAGGAAACTAAGGTCACCTCAATATAACCAATGCTTAGGAGGACAGTCGTAGGAGAGATCTACCGTATGGGTAGGTTAACTAAGCTCAAAGCTCAAAAGCACCAAAGGTACCTCAAGAGCCCCCATATATGAATAAGATACTGGAAATATCTATGGTGCTCACTAAACGACCCCGAAATACTTAGCAACACTAACAACCCACCCATCAAAATCTCAAACCAAGATACCAATCAAAATTCCAGATGTACGCAACTGTTTAGGAAACACCAATGTATGTACATGACCTACCAAATGACAACTCACGTATATACACGACTATAAACATTGTGACCCGTGTATACAAGGAAGAAGGTGGTAAAAAATAAATATAAAGAATAAACCACTCCAAGTAACTGTCCACCAATTATTATACTCCCAAATGTGACACAAAAACACAAAGAAACAAAGAGAATTTTGAGCAAAAATGCACCCAAAAACCCCCAATAAAAGAGACTTCCCCAGTATGGTCGCCAATTCTGTTACAGAGAAAATATTTCTATGGTTTGGGGTGGATCACAACATACAATATAACACCATAAATTGGATCCATTCTCAAGTATCCTAGATAAATTAAAGTAACTAACAACTAAGGGATAGAAACTATACCTCAACCAGATGTTTGAAGATGACCACCATTAAGCTTACGATCAAAAGCTTGTCCCTATAATTTTCCCTCAACAATGAAGATATATCCAAGAATAAAATATATTAAGTGTTAGTATTTAATCTAGCAAATCCATTTAAACATGTATAAAGTAATTACACCCATGTATAAATAAAAATAATTGCACATGAAATTTGGACGAAAAATAGCTATTTATATTAACGGAAAAACATAGATACCATGTGACAATCTCTGTTAGCACCTCGCCGAACAGCCTCTGTGACAACCTCTGTCGGCACCTCATACCTCTGACCCATGTGGATATTCCACGTTATTCCTCCTGCTCACATGGCTCCTCCCCATCACCCATCCATGTGGCATGGGTGGGTCCCACTTAAAATTATCAAATTTTTAAAATTTTAAAATTGAACAAAATTGTATATCAACAATAAGGGGATTATTACCAAATTAACTTTGTCCCTTCTTTCCCCATTTTGGGTTTTATCTGTTGCACAATATAATAGAACCTTTACACTATGTAATTTGCAAATTTTGAAAACTTCCCTTAACTAGTCTACCTCTCATTCCAGTAAACCACAGATCTAACCCATGGCTTGGTCAGGATACCACCTAATTATTGAAACCACAAGTTTTCATAGGAGCATTGCATCTGCAAACTTAGATTTTTGCGTGTAAGTGTGCATTTTTTACCATACCACTATGTAACATCCCCATCCATCAATGTGACCAACAGAGGAGACATTAACCAATTACAAGCTCTCAAAATTCCGCCCCATAACCATAATTACAAATTCATAACATTTAAATTTTGTGTGCAAACTCATAATAAAAATAAACATTGGAAAAAACTTGATCCACACACACACAACATGCATATACAAACATATCATCACAAACATCTAATATAAACATTGCATATTTAAAAGCAAGAGAATATTTATGTTTAAACAACGTATATCCAAGCAAATGGTCGTGTAAGAGCAATTTTCCATTGACCAACCGTAGGCACTCCATCCAGCATATACTCTTTCTATTGAGAGGCCACCCCCTGTTAGATTTTTAACATTTAAGCTATATGATATTAGGATCTTATCTGAGAGAATAAAAAGCACAACAATCAATTACAAGAGACAATGAACACAAATATTTTCCTCAGGGAAACCATAAAGGAGAAAACCCCGCAACTTCCTCAGAGATAGAATCAACACCAAAATTAAAACCCAAATACAGTAAGATGATCTCTCAACAGCAATAGTCTCTCTCTCTCTTGTCGCAGCTTCTTCTCTCTCTCAATTATGTGCTACAACTGAGTGTGAGTGAATGTGTATGAATGCGTGTTAAAAAGAGAGGCTCCCTCTCTATTTATACTAATTCCTGACTTGAAAATAACTCACTAGGGCCGACTTCTCTAGGATAGTCTAATAACTCTAGGGCCCCACAATTGCGGGTACTTTAACCCTTGATCAATAAGGATGGTTATACTCTATGACTTTACATGACTTGTTTACATTATTGAATCTCTCGATCGGAACATCAGGGAATGACATGACTCAATTACATTACAGATACTTTCCGGAATAAACATCGGGGTACACTACATAAGATATACAAGTGAATACATTTCGAAGTTACAAATACATCAACATTCCCTTTTAACTAGGAAGGTATTCTCTCGACACAATTTATCAGCACAAGTATTCTTCTCTATATCATCTGAATCATCATAAAGTCATCTTCATCTTCAATTCATCTTCATCTTCAAGTCATCTTCATCATCGAGTCATCTTCATCAAGTTTGGATCATCACTTGATCTGGAGCATCACTGGATCATCATCAAGTCTGGATCATCACTTGATTTGGAGCATCACTGGATCATCATCAAGTCTGGATCATCACTTGATCTAGATCGTCACTGGATCATCATCAAGTCTGGATCGTCACTTGATCTGGATCGTCATTCGATCATCATCAAGTCTGGATCATCACTTGATCTAGATCGTCACTGGATCATCATCAAGTCTGGACCATCATTGGTGCCATCTCAATTCTACTTGTCACAGGAATTTCTACAGAGCCAGCCCTTTTTCATGCTAGTTGTAGGCCTAGCCTTCATGTAGGTCAAAACCATGTCAGAAAGGCACACCCAACACTCACATCTGACCAGGGGAGGAACACATCCAAAATCCATGTCAGAAAGGCCCAGCACTCACATCTGACCTCATCTTGTCAGAAAGGATCTGCACTTACATCCAACCTCATCATGTCAGAAAGGCTCTGTACTTACATCCGACCTCATCATGTCAGAAAGTCTCTACACTTACATCCAACTTCATCATGTCAGAAAGGCTCTGCACTTACATCCAACCTCATCATGTCAGAAAGGATCTGCATTTACATCCGACCTCATCATGTCAGAAAGGTGTTGCACTTACATCCGACCTCATCATGTCAGAAAGGCTCTGCACTTACATCCGAACTCATCATGTCAGAAAGGCACTGCACTTACATCTGATCATGTCGGAACACATCCCTCAATCACGATAGAATGGCTCTGCACTGATCATGTGAGAACACATCCCACAATCACATCAGAATATCTCTACACTGATCATGTGGTAACACAACCCACAATCACATCAGAGCATCTCTACACTTATATCTGATCATGTGGGAACATATCCCTCAATCACATCAGAATGGCTATGCACTGATTATGTGGGAACACATCCCACAATCACATCAGAATATATCTGCACTGATCATGTGGTAACACAACCCACAATCACATCAGAACATATCTGCACTTATATCTGATCATGTGAAGCTCAGCCTTCCATCACGTCAGAAAGGCCAACGGACACATCAATTCCCTTTGGAGGGAACCTCGATATGGAGAACACCAAGTTTATCCCTAAAGTACTCAAACTTTACTCTGGCTAATGGTTTGGTCAATACATCAGCTATCTGCTCGTCCATCGCAACATACTGGAGCTTCACTGCTCCTCTCTGCACCATATCCCTGATTTAGTGATACCTGATATCGATATGCTTTGACTTGTCATGGAACACTTGGTTCTCTGACAGCTTCACACAGCTCTGGTTGTTGCAATATATAAAAGTAGCATCCATCTGGAGATCAAATAAATCATACAGTAGCTTTCTCAGCCACACTGCCTCACAACTAGCCAAACAAGCTGCAACATACTCTGCTTCAGTTGTGCTCAGTTCCACACAGGATTGCTTCCTGCTAAACCAACAGATCACACCTGATCCCATACTGAAGCAACACCCTGAAGTGCTCTTTCTATCAATGGCACTGCCTGCCCAATATGAATCCACATAACCTCCAATTTAATCTTATGATTCACCTCATACTTGAGTCCATAATCAATTGTACCCTTTAGGTACCTCAGCATATGCTTTGCAGCAATCAAGTGAACATGTCTCAGATCCGTTAGGAACTGGCTCAATGTGTTCACAGCAAAGCAAATATCTGGTCTCGTATTCGTGAGGTACATCAAGGACCCAATCATTTGACGATACATCGTAGCATCAACCGCTTCTGATGAAGCATTACTCAATAGCTTCAGGTTCAATGCCATAGGTGTGGTCATGGCTTTGCAGTCCATCACCCTAAACCTCTTCAGGATCTCTACTGCATACTTCCCTTGTCCCAAGAAAATTCCATCTGCATTCTGCCACACCTCCATTCCTAGAAAATATTGCATCATACCCAAGCCCTTCATTTCGAACTTGGAAACAAGCTTCCTCTTTGTATCAACAATCAAACCGTCCTCACCTGTTACAAATAGATCATCTACATACCGTAGGAGTATCACTGGGTTCCTCTTTGGAATCCGCTTTACTCTTGGTAAATCCCAAACTGGATAGGAAGTTGTCAATTCTACCATACCATGTCCTGGGTGCATGTTTCAAACTGTACAGGGATTTCTTTAACTTACACACACGAGTCTCTCTATCATGTGTCTCAAAACCGAGTGGCTACTCCACATATACTTCCTCTTCTACTACACCGTTCAAGAAATTTGTCTTGAAATCCATCTGGTGTACTTTCCACTTCATTACTGCAGCTAAAGCAAGTACTGATCTGATGGAAGTATATCTGGCCATAGGAGCAAAAGTTTCTTCATAATCTATTCCTTCTTTCTGGGAGAAACCATGAGCCACAAATCTTGCTTTATATTTCTCTATGCTACCATCTACAGCATGCTTGATATTATAGATCCATTTGGAAGTCACAACAGACTTCCCCTCTAGTATTGGGACAACATCCCAAACATCGTTCTTCATGATCGATTGATACTCTCCAATCAAAGCATCCTTCCATTCTTTAGTTTCTATCGCTTCTTTATAGTTGGAAGGTTCTTTATCAATGAAGTCACATAATAGGGCTACATAACCGAAGCAGGACCTGGTTCTTTTCCTTTCTCTGTATATCTCTTCTAGAGCCCCATATCTTTCTGCACCTTATATAGCTTCTCGCACCCAAGCAGGTTTCCTCTTGTGAGGATTCTTCTCCTGAGGTGGATCTACAGGTTCTTGAGGTTCTTATATTTCTCCATCTTCTTCTAGAATTGCTTCATTCATGGTTGTGTCATGAATTCTGGGTACTTCTGTTTCTACAGGTTCTTTAGCATGTCTCTTTCTAGATTTGTTATAAGCTGAGTCTTCGTCAAATTTTACGTCCCTGTTGATGTCGATCTTCTTGAATCATGGAGAGTATATTCTATAAGCCTTCGAGCTTTTAGAGTATCCCACAAATATACCCTTCCTTCCTGAAGGATCTAACTTTGTCCTCTTTTCTTTTGGAATGTGTATGTACACTAGACAGCCAAATATTCTGAGATGACTGACTTCTGGTTTCTTGCTGAAAAATACTTCTTCAGGTGTCTTGTTCTCGAGTACTCTAAGTGGAGTACGGTTCTGTAGATACACAACTGTTCTAGCCACTTCTTCCCATAGATGCATGGGAAGATCTTGATCATGGAGCATTACCCTTGTAGATTCCATGATCGTTCTATTCTTTCTTTTTGCAACCCCATTCTGTTTTGGATTATATGGAGTGGTCAACTCCCTCTTAATCCTTGAATCTTTGAATAATTCATTGAATTCATTTGATGTGAATTATCCACCATTGTCTGATCGGAAAATCTTGATCTTCTTCTCTGTGTAGTTTTCGATCAAGGATTTGAATTCCTTGAACTTGCTGAATACTTCGTCTTTGTTCTTCAGGAAGTATATCCATGTCTTCCTAGAAAAATCTTCAATGAAATAAACATAGTATACATACCCGCTTAATGAACTGGATGACATCGGACCGCATACATCAGAGTGAATGATTTCCAAGTTTCCTTTAGCCTTGATTTTGCTACTTGGAAATGTCTTCTTTGCGTTCTTTCCTTTCGCACATCCCTTGCATACTCCTTCATTTTTTGCTTGTATTTATGGAAGACCTTCAACGGCTTTGCTTGCAAGTGGTAGTGCCCTATAGTGTACATGTGCAAGCCTTCTATGCCAAAGTTCATTGGGTTCTACTGAGTCATGAAACAAAGCTTGTTTTGGTTGGCCCTTTAATCTGTATAGTCCTCCCTCTTGTTCTCCAATTACTACTACATCGTCAATAGTCTTTCCTTTTGGCCACATGATGACTTGGCCATCTATAAATGCAACTCTTATACCTTTTTCATCTAGTGCAGAGATGGAGAGAAGGTTCTTCTTTAGTCCTGGTACAAATAGGACATCCTTCATTTTCATAGACCTTCCAGAGTCTAATTTGTCAGAGGATTCTCCACTACCTTTTATTGGATACTGGTAGTCATCCCCAAGTTTCACCTTGTGGGGAGATTCATGTTCTGATAGTTTCACAAATGATTCTTTGAATCTTGTCATGTGTTTGGAAGCCCCACTGTCTATAAGCCAATCATTCCTTCCATGTGTGATGTTTCCCATGAGAGCAGAAACCAAAACACATTCTTCATCACTTAAAGAATCATCACTTTCTTGTTTGATTCTCTTCTTGGAAGGCTCATCATCCTCTGCAGCATGAGCATGATGTCTTTTCTTGTTTCCCTTCCTCTTGTGAGATCTATCTTTGTTTCTAGGAAAATCTCTTGCAATGTGTCCTCTTTCATCACATGTAAAGCAAATGTACTTGGAAAAATCTTTATTAGACTTTCTAGTGTTTTTCTTTTGGCGAGAGTGCTTACCTTTGTGATGGTTTGTTATGATTTTCTTAGATTGTACTGTGAGAGCTTGATCTTCACTTCCCATATTTTCTTCTCGTCCTAATATTCGAGCTTCTTCTTGTGAGCATTCCTCCCATAGTCTCCTAAACTTAAATAGCTTCTTTTTCGCACAAATCCCTTGAATGAAAGAGTCTCATGCCCTAGGGAGACCATTCAAGGTGTTCATCACAGTTTCTGCATTCTCTACTTCTTCATCTACCACTTCCAGTTGTTCCTTGATCTGAGAGACCCTTGTAAAGTAAGACTGGATGGTCTCCACATTCTTGATCTTTACATTCTTCAATTGGTTTCTTAGAGTCATCTTTCGGTTTATGTTCTTCCCTTCAAATAACTTGGTCAGGGAATCAAACATCTCTTTAGGTGTCTTTAGAGAGGACACCTGTGGTATGAGGTGATCCTTGATTGAATCAGAAATAATCCTCTTAACCATGACCAATTTATTCTTGTGTAAGGCCTTAGCCTCATCTCCCTTTGCAACTAGAACCTCTTCATTGATGTAAGAGTCCAACTCATTTTCTTCTAGGACCAAGGAGATCCTATACTTCCAAGCTTGGAATTTATCAGCTCCCTCAATATTTTCATCAATCTTGGTATGATGAGACATCTTAATAGAGAACCTCAAATGGAAATGCAAAATATTTAGATCTTACCAGGTTAAGATGTTGGAACTAGATCTAGAGCTGAATTTCTGCAGAGCTGGTTTTTTGGTTCAAGAGTAGATTAGGGTTTGACTTTCCCAGATTTCTACCCAACAAAAAAATTTGATCTTGATCTCTAAACTTTGATTTTGGGGAGGAGATCAATCCGGGCTTGGGCTCACTCAAAAATTCCACTTCTGTGGAAATCCCTAATTTTCGGCAGTAGTGTCGGGCCGAAAACTGAAAATGCTCCGAATCAGATTATGCTTCGACAAAAAGATGCACCCTAGAGAGGAGAGTCATCCCAACCTCCTTTTTTTCTGAAAATCTGTGGAGAGAGATCCAAAAAGTAGGAAGCCCTAGCTTCAGCAGGTCCACAGTGTCTTCTTCTCAAGTTAGCTCTGATACCATGTTATATTTTTAACATTTAAGCTATATGATCTTAGGATCTTATATGAGACAATAGCAAGCACAACAATCAATCACAAGATACAATGAACACAAAGATTTTCCTTGGGGAAACCATAAAGGAGAAAACCCCGCAACTTCCTCAGAGATAGAATCACCACCAAAAGTAAAACCCAAAGATAGTAAGATGATCTCTCGACAACAGTATTCTCTCTCTCTCTTATCCCAACTTCTTCTCTCTCTCAGTTATGCGCTACAACTGAGTGTGAGTGAATGTGTATGAATGTGTGTTAAATAGAGAGGCTCCCTCTCTATTTATACTGATTCTCGACTTGACAATAACTCACTAGGGATGACTTCTCTAGGAGAGTATAATAACCCTAGGGCCCATAACTATGGGGACTTTAACCCTTGATCAATAAGGAGGATTATACTCTATGAATTTGCATGACTTGTTTACATTATTGAATCTCTCGATCGGAACATCGGGGCATGAAATGACTCAATTACATTACAGATACTTCTTGGAATAAACATCGGGGTACAATACATAAGATATACAAGTGAATACATTCTGAAGTTACAAATACATCAACACCCTCAAGCCAAGCTATATTGAGGCCACTAGGGAAAAAGAAACACCTACATGCTTCTCTCTCTCATCCCCAAAACTATTCTACACTCTATGCTTAAAGCAAATGCTCATACAAAACTCTACAAGGATCTCAATCATCCAGCACAGCCTTGGATCAACCGATACTTGCCCCACACAACACCCTTATGTGCTTAGGGATCCCTTCACCGATCCATGGATCTCTTGGGTGATCAATTTTATCAGGTGCTTCCAGTGTGTGTAAAGAAGTAGTCCAATCTAATATGTGCTATTGGAGAACCACATGTAGCCTCAATTCATGGCTTCTCAAGCATTTGTGAGTAGAAAAAATTAATGGCTAAGGGTTCCCAGCTTTCCCAACCTCTATGCTCACCTATAACCTTTTAATTTTCCTTCAAATCTGTAGATCTATCTCTAAATTTGAATTCTAGGTTAAATATGATCTGTTAAAGGTCATGAACAACAATAGGAAGCTCTATGTAATGTAGATCTGCATGTGAGAATGATAGAATACGTGTTTTCTGCCAAGGATGTGAGATGTGTTGGAATATATTAAACCCACTCACAACTTAGGATAAAATAATTAATCATTATTTGATTAATTATTCACCCACTAGCTTAATTAGTTGGCATCCACTTGCACCTTAAAGTCAATGCATGCCATCCATATCCTAGGAATGATTTATTTCTGATTCTGGGTTCATCTAGAATTAGTATACAGGACCTTATAGCAGATTCTGCTTTTTTCTGCTTTTTCTATTTTTTCTGCTTTTTCCTGCTTTTCTATGGATAAGATAAAAGCTAGTCAACTAGGAAACTGGGAGCTTTTGTTTCCAAACCATCCTCCATTAGTTTTTCTCCATTTTCTAGGATTAGCATGTTATTTCCATCTCCTTGACAACTAACTCATGCTTTTTCCAACTCGTGAGGTCCTTGATAGATTTAGCAAGTGCTTTATCCACCTATGGGGGTTTGCTATATTTTGGTAAGTCAACCTTTTTGAGCTTTATGAGTTGTTTCCATACAATTCGACTTTCCTATGAGGGAATATCTATTTATGTACATTATTATTCATAATTATTCAATGGAAGGATACACACCAATATTCATCTCTTCATTCATGTGATTCAGTCTCTTTTCTTCTCTCTATTTTCCTATGTATGCTTGTGAGAATTCTTAGTAGCAAGATATATTTCTTGTGCTTCTT
>LPNX010873088.1:384412-415014 GCA_001517045.1 Pseudotsuga menziesii | reverse complement strand
TATATATAAAGAAAGTTTTTAAGCAACAAGTCTTGGGGTTAATTTGAGTGGTTGAGAGTTCTTATTGTAAGCAAAAGGTCTTGGGGTCAAATTCCTAGGTGGCTATGCATACATTGTAATAGGGCCTCACTCAATGCCCCCACCGGGTTCGGATCCATAATCAAAGCCAATGGTTTACCTTGTTGAAAATGCTTAGCTTCTCCATATTCCCTCACGGATTTCAAGGGGGGATTTACATGGATGTAGAAAGTACCGATATTCGGTGTCGTGAACCACATTGAAAAAAAATATATTAAATATATATTGATATAATCCCCCCATCATTTGTCCCAATATTGTGGAGCATACCACATGACACATCCACAACAAGACATGTGGAAGTCTATCCACTCCCCAAAGCAAAGAGATCTTAAGCCCATTAAGATGATTAATGATTTCATGAACGGGCTCATAATATTAGTTCATGGCACCTCTTATCTTCCTCATCAAATGTACAATATTTTGGATCTCTCATCGATGGATTTGATTTCTATCGTGGGAACTTGTACCTCCACTATTGTGAAAGTACCTTGGTGCAAGACAAATGCTTGGTGCGACATCATGACTCGGTTTGTTGCTCAGAACTTCAATCGGTAGGGTAGGAAAAATATGAATAGCCTCGACGAGAAATTTCTCTAGTTGTTTCATTGGTTTGGTTGGATCCCCCATCCACATTTGCATTACACCTTCTGGGATTCCTTAAGTTTGGATTATCAGATTCCAATGGCGTGCATGAAGAAAAATAAGCATAGGACCCCGACAGGGCCTAAAAACTCTCACATGCCTAGAGATTTGTCCAAATAGAGGAACACAAAAGCCTCCTTCTGTGGCATTGTCTTGCCATCCACACAAGAGTGGATTCATTGCATGGAGCAGAGAACTGGAAATCGATTTGAGGTCCCAAGGCCTAAGGAACTCGCTGCAGATTTTGACAAGATAGAGGAAGACCCTGGAAACACCCACACCAAGGACACCCATTATATGAATACTTTGGCTCTCCTCTGTCATACAAAAATACTTATGGGACAATGGATTGCTTGGACATGGGACATGGCCCCAAACTCTCTGTCACAATGGACCGTATGGAAAATTGGCTTTAGAATATTCTCAAGGGGTAGATGGAACAAGATTCCAAGCTAAACGCTTTGGCTAAGGAGATCACAGGCAAATATTTTCAGAGAAATATTTCCCCTATGCCTATGAGCTCATCTTCTGCAAGCAGTTGAACATCAAACAAACAAACAAGGAAACCGCGAACACGAAAGTTGTTGGCTCCAAGGTGACGCCTCCCATTACCATTATGGATGATACTTAGTCTTAGTTATTGTTATCCCTATAGGTGGGCTCAATGTTTATCTGTTCATTTGGTATTTGCTTTAAATTCCAATATTCGAGATTTAATGGCCAGTAATCCTAGCTTTTGGGGACGTTTATCTTTTAATTTGAGCATCAAGGTCTTCATAAATAGTGAGATGAATACTAGTCATAGTCTTAGACTTCATGCTTTCTTTAGTAACAATAGTTAAAACTAGAAGCTAATTTCTAAACTATGGAGGGGTGATTGGTCTAGCTTCCCCAATGGTAGGTTGGTCACCCATGTATATGTATATTCTTTTTTTATATAATATAACCTTCTAGTCCCAAACTTCACATAGACACAACTCAAAAAGAGAATTGAAATGAAAAATTAGTTAGAAAAGTAGGTGGGATGATAGTCATATGAATCTAGTTAAATATCATGACATGCATGCTCTTAAAAGTCTAAATAGTGGTAAATGTTCCACAACAATGACATACAGATGAATGAATAGTCAATCATGCACCGATTGTCATCTACTTATATAAAGAATCATAAATATATGAATATCCAATCAAATATATCATTATCTTAAAGAAAAGAAAACTCTTTAAACATAATAGATGAGAAAAAATAGAAAAAAAAAATCTTATTTGAAAATAAAATAAAGGATTCAAACAAAATAAAAAAATATAGCATAATATTAACTTGGATATAACTTCATCATACATCAAATTGATAAATAAAATTGACATCAAATTAATAAATAAAATTTATTTATTTGTATGAAAAAAATTATTTACAATAATTTATAAAACTGAATATATCTTATCCTTTCAGATAATAAAAAACATATCCCTTAAACATAATAAAAATACAACTACATAAAACAACAATATATTATCCTTTCATATAATAAAAAAACCTATCCCTGAGACATAATAAAAATATAACTACATAAAACAAAATTATTAAAAATAAAACAGTAATAGAAAAAGTACCATCCAATCATATAACTTCAAACATGATGTATAACAACATAACAAGTTGGAAAGCAAATTGCATCCAACAAAATGACAAAGTTTAGATGGGAAGTTTAGATTAAAATGAAGTAATTGCACAAAAAATGGACAATAAAAATTATAGAATGTGAATGTGAATCCATAAAGAGTGAAATTATATTGTACTCATCCCCAATAAAGTTTATTATAAAAACAAAAAACCAATATAGATACCTTAGATACCCAATAAAGTTTATTATACAAACAAAAAACCAATATAGATATCTTAGAGAAGTTGATAGGTAAAATGCAAAAACGTATTCAACACTCAACTCATATGCACATTTTAGTGATTTGTATTATATGCATAATATGACATAAATATTTAGCTGGCATACAAGAAATGTGGCAGATACCTTTTTTCAACCTATTTCAGGGATATGACATATATAGCTGGCATACAATAAATGTAACAGAGACACTTTCCAACATAGAGACATCGGTCCCCACATTTCAAAAGGTCAATATTCAAGATTTCCAAAACTTGACATGAATATTGCACAAGAATATAAAGACATTGGTCCCACATTTCATGATCAATAATATTACAGGTTTCCAAAACTTGACATGAGTATTGCTGAAGGATATAAAGAAATTGGTTGCCACATTTCATCTAGGGATATAGAGACATTGGTCCCACATTTCCTTATCAATATCTCCAAAACTTTGACATGAATATTGTATAAGACTATAAAGATATTGGTGCCCACATTTCAAGGTCTCCAAAGTTGGGATGAATATTGTATTATATAGGTTCTTATTTTGCATTTTAATATATATATCTTTATGGTGATGTACAGTATAACATGAATTACTTGCTATTGCAAACTTGTTTTTAAATATGTATTGAATTTATGGTACCACAAACCATTAATAGCCGGCACACCAGAAATGTGGCAGAGGCCATTTAGTCAATATGACAAACTTGTTTTAAAAATATGTACTGAATTCGTGGTATTACAAACAATAGTTGGCATACATTCAAAGAAATGTGGTAGAGACCTTTAGTCTATATGATTCAGGGAAATAGAGATATTGGTTTCCATATTTTGATACAAAATCAAAATTTGGCATGAGTGAATAATTTATGGGTTTTAGTTTGCAATGTGCAAAGACTTTTAGTGAACATGAGTGTGGCATGGGTTTCAGTTTGCAATGTGCAAAGACTTTTATGCAACATGCGTGTGGCAAAGATATAGTGACACTCGTTTTGATATTAACTTTGATTGTTAGTTTCAAATTGTATTTAAGGTATTGGATGATGATTAATAATTTTAAAAAATGTTTTAGTTTTTATTTTCATTTCATATTTAAGGTGTGAATGTTTCCACAGTGTTAAGTCATTATTAAGATTTCTGGAATTTCTCTGTGTAGAATATTTGAGGGATCAATGTGTTTCGGGTGGACACTCCACCCATCTTTAGGATCATAAGAAGCTTTAGCAACATAGAAAAGCTAATGGCAGAATATATAAAGATAGATGAGAACTAGCCGTTATATCTTCAGGATCATAAGAAGCTTTAGCAACATAGAAAAGCTAATGGCAGAATATATAAAGATAGATGACAACTAGCCATTAGATCTTCAGGTCATAAGAAGCTTTAGCAACATAGAAAATCTAATGGCATAATATATAAAGATAGATGAGAACTAGCCATTAAGTAGATTTGAGGAGTGGAGTGTCCACCCGAAACGCGTTGATCCCTCAAATCTTCTACACGGTGAAATTCTAGATATCTTAACATTGATTTTTTTTATCAATTTGTAACTGTTGTTGTGTAGATTTTTATTTAAGTAATTTTTTTTTATCAATTTGTCGTTGTTATTGTGTACATTTTTATTTACGTAATTTTTTTTACTTTATAATTGAGTTTTAAGATAAGGTTGTTTTTGTTTTTGTTGAATTTTGAATTTTGAATTTTCAAAAAAATTATTTATTTATTTTTTAAATATCAAATATTCGGTTCTTATAAGAGGTGAGAGATTAATTAAACATTTTTTAATGTGTGACCATTCAACCATTCGCTACTTATCAAGAGGTGAGATATTTTTTACACATTTGTTTATGTGTGACCATTCGACCTAACCTAATGACAATGATGACTTGATAGCTCGTCAATGACTCTTCTATGTAAGGGCATCAAACTTTTTTTCAGTATTTGAATATTCTTGGGACTGTAACATTAGACCCATTTTCAACAACCCAATAATCTTCTCATAAATATTGTTTTAGAACTGTGAATGTTCATTTTTTAAAGCATGTGTAAATGCTTGGGTTTCATAAATGAAATAATATAAACATCAACTTGGCATCAACAAAAGATAAGATAAATTTAAATATTATATCTTTTATGTGAAAGCAAAAGGTTAGGTGGGATAGCTTGAGTGAGTTGAGTGCTATGAATTGCAAGTGGAAGGGCTCGAGGTCAAGTTCTTCGACTGATTGCCTCTATGATGTACTCAATATTGGTGGACCTCATTTGATATCCCTTCCAATTCATGCACAGTAAGTTTATGTTGCCCACATTACACTAGATATGAATGTATATCTCTATTACATTTACATTTGAACACAATATTAATTAATTGGGTTGGGGTTGCAAAGAGTTTATGACAATATGTTTACAATGATAATTTGATTCTTAAAGGTTATTTGTAATAATTATGGGTATTTCACTTTAAAGTAGAATGTATGGGTTCATTTGCAATAGTCATGGTTATATTGCTTTAAATTAAATTGATTAATGCCTATCTATTTTCATGGAATTTTTTTTACCATAAATAAAAATATTTGGTATGTGTTTATTCATTGGATATTATTATGTTGTAGTGCTTTTCCATCCTCTACATCATATGTCTAATGGATGTGGGTTACTCACTCACAACAAAATCTATTAAATGCCCATCGAATAGCTTCGGATCAATCATCCCACCTTTTCATGGACTGTAGTTTAATATATGTTGCTTCTTCCTCTCCATTTGGCCTCCAAGAGATGGTCTCAATGTTGATGTTGCATTTGCATGATTTCTTCACAATCCCTATTATATCCTTCTATATGAAGATGTTATGATCATCCCTATGGTTCTAATGGCGGTAATGAAGGGCCGATTAAAGTAATAATTTTGGAGGCCATTTAATGTAACGTGGTTGGGTCCACTATGTTTGTTATTATTAAATAAGGCTCACTATGGTAGCTATATTGAATAAATGTAATGGGTCTCATTAAAGATGATCCATTAGGTAGTCAGAAGGTTGTTATGGATAGGATTCTCTTGTTAGATATAAGTAAGGACGGATCCCTCCTTATTAAAGGTGCGAA
The DNA here is from genome assembly GCA_001517045.1 of Pseudotsuga menziesii. Lineage (NCBI taxonomy): Eukaryota > Viridiplantae > Streptophyta > Pinopsida > Pinales > Pinaceae > Pseudotsuga > Pseudotsuga menziesii. The sequence goes on along the minus strand of LPNX010873088.1, from coordinate 409,297 downwards.
GTATATTGTATTTAGAATTTAGCTAATTGAGAGGTTTCCCAGCCTCAAGACGCAAGTGAACAGGAATAGATTCCTCCTATAAGTGAATCAATTGTAAGGTGTTTCCCTACCTTAAGGGTTTTTTATAAATAAAACATAGAGAATTATTAGTATATTGTGTGTGATTTCATATTCAGATATAACGTACTTAACATTTGGTATCATAGCTCTTTCTTGGGTAAAAAAGTGGAATATTTTATGTTCTTCTTCCAAATTTTGAAGGAAAAAGAAGGCGGTGCTATTAAGCAAAATTCCTATAAATCTCCATGTAGATTCTAAAGAATCAATTGTGGATCTAAGTTCCTCTTGAGAATGCACCTCTATAAAAAAACATCCAAATCAAAATCTAGGGAGTGGAGTTATAGTTGATTTCATATAAGTTGTTTAGGGTTTTTTCTAGTGACAACCGTGTGTATTGAAAAGTTGTTATGTTTTGAGAGAGTGTGTGGGTTTCTATCAAACCAATGCTTGTAGATGTAGAATTATTGTGGAATTTCATAACTATGGTCATAAAAGAGATTTTGAAATATTGAGAGAGATATAATCATTCTAAGTTTTTGCCTCTAAAGTAAGTGATTTTCTTCAAACCCCTAATTCTATTTTTGGTGTTATAGCAAGAAAGATGTCTTTTACAACAAAAGTTGATTATCTTAGTATTGAATACTATTACAAAAGACAAAGTTATTCTATTCACAATGTTAGATATTTTGGTTACTCTAGGGTTCAAAAGAAGATGTCGTTAAATGGTGGAAATTGCTTAACCATTACAAGATGAAGGCACTTTGGGAACCTAGAGCTTAATCATATGAACAAGTAAATTTTAACATGTGATATCATACTATAAAGAGGGATCAAGAAATCACCAAGGTTTTACTTTCATGCGCAAACTCCAAATTACAAGTCTCTAGTTGTATTCAACAAGAAAATGTTATTATTACTACAAACCCAAGTATCAAGCATAATTTCATCAATGTTAACTTGTCTAAAAAGTTGCAAGTCCCCACAAACCATATTCAAAGCACACATGTTGAGGGTGAAAATGTTAACAATTTTAAATATTTGAATATTACCATGGTGTTGTAATCAATCAGATTGCATAGTTCCAATGGTACGTATTACAAATTTATAAAAAAACTGATATAGACAAAAAACAAGGAATGGTAGATAGAATAACAAGTGCGTATATTGTTGAAGAACACATGAGGGTTCATACATCCAACCGAACCAATTCTTTATTCAGCTCTACAACCTATATATAAGATTTACAAGTGGTTACATAACTACGTGTCGATTTAACTAACCGACATGATCTGTGAGGTTGACATAATCTATTGCTTACAATTAGTCGACTGAAGGACCTAGTCGACTAGCCGAATTAGGCTCCTCCAACATCTCCCCCACCTCAAAATATTTCTTTGTCTCGAAGAAACGGGGATATGACAATATTTCCGTATGAGTAGCTAAAAAAAAACTATTTTGTTCCTCACTATGGATTGGTATGACTAGTGGCAGGCTGTTGTTGAACACATGCTTCTACAATAGCCTCAACAGATACTGATAGTTGGTGTTGGAATTCTTCCCAAGAATGTATAGCATTTTGTATGTGGATAGTTAGAGTGGTGAGACTCAATAAGTTCTCCATATTTTTATGCATCCAGGTTTAGGATGTTAATCATGTCAGTCCCCAGGAGTTGTGTTTTTTCCTCAGCAGCAGAAAGAAGTCGTTGAAGTTGTGGTCCGATTTTGTTGATATTGGATAGACTAGCTCAGGCCTGGATGATCCACTAATGTTCTTGTCTCTCCAATTTTTCAAGTTTATTGATTTCCAAAATAAGTTAGTCATAAATGGTCTACGCCATTGCTTCACTGGTGACTGGTTGGTGGTTTTGTAATGAATTGATGAGTTCACGGGTCTTTTGCATTTCTTCAGGCACCTGACCATAGTAGGTGTACCAGTTTTGCAAGATGACTGTGGTGACAACATATTGCATTAAAAGTTTGTGGGCCTCGATAAATGTTGTGAATTGATTTCTAAGTAAGACAGTGGTTTCCTCGGCCTGCTCTTGTCGCCTATCTTTGAACTTCTCTTGAAGTGTCAATGCAACTCTTTCAAAAATGAGGTATGCTTTGTCAAGGGGTTTGTCAGAGTAAGTCCCTACTGGAATTGTGATAAATTGTTGTGCCACGCTCTCACACTTGGCTAAAAATGCGTTCTGCTCTATTTTTAGCTATTTGATTTATTCTTTATCCTTTACTCTTATGTGTTTATATTCCCTACCAATTGCATCTATTAGTAGATCCAGTTCTTCTTCTTTGGATTTTTGTGGGTTGAATGTAACTACTGATCCAAGCTTATCTAGATGAACTAATAGGGATGGTTGTTGTTGTAATTGTTGTAGATGTTGTTGTTTTCACTGGTGTTCTTTCTCCTATTTTTTCTTTTCTTTTATTTTTTTCCTTTTTTGTCTTTCCTATTATTTACTCTGTTTGTCGGTTTCTGGAAGTTGTTCTGGTGGATTTTCTACTGCTTATTTTTTGTTTTGATTTGTAACGGGGTTTGTAACAACAGGGCTAGGGAAACTAGTATTGGTAATGTCTGGATAATTTGTGGGAATATATGTGGTCATAAGTGATGAAATAGGTGAAGGATGTAAGCTAGGATCGACTAGTAAGCTTAGTGTCTCGTGTAGTAAAGGTTGCTCGATATTGCTTGTCATAATCGGTTCAAAAGTCTATGGTAATACGGTATCGACGGGTTTGACAATGGTGTCAATGGTGCAGGGTTCCAGAGATTAAGGGTGTTGTGGTGTCGTCGATTGGTCGACAGGTCGAGGAATGAAAGAGGGAATTTTCTCTACCACAATATTGTTTGTTGGGTCGGTATTTCTCTGTAGAATAGTTTTAGTGTATCCAACAACATGTGCTTTAGAGATGGATGATTATGGAAGGTCGACAATTTCAAGAATGGTTAAGGTGGACTTAGGTGCTTCCTCGACTAAGACAGGTATTTTTACTAGTATATTTTTCCAGTCGAGGAGGAGAGATGGTAATTGGATGATAAATTCTTGGAGTTCATTATCTTTTTTAATGTGAGCCTTTAGTGGCATTGGTAACTTCTGCATACATGGGTGGGTTAGGGAGAAAGATGTGGAAGTTGTCAAAGTCAGTTTAACTTCTTCTTCGACAACTAGGGCTGGGGATGGAGGTGGTGGACTATGGGTGAGATCGAAAGATGGTGTCGTAGAAAACTTGACTTTCTTTGATCTTGGGTATTTTCGATCTGGCCACTGCTCCTCATTTGCGATAAATTTTCCTATTTGTTCGTCGACTGGGATTTTATTTTTGGCAGCATCCTCCAAAATTTGAGTTGCACTATCAAATAGTTATGCATTGTCATCTTCAATTGGCTCCTGATGAATCAGCTTGTGTTTCCCCTTTCCTTGTACTGTACTTTTCCTGTTCTGTTGAGATTTAAACAGTACGTCGAACACCCTACATATATTTTTCTAGGTGAGGGCATATTCTGGAAATGGGGTATCTAATTGAGTGCTTTCATCGATTTGTTATGCTTGATCTCGTTGGTGTTGTGTGGTTGTTAATGCAATCCCAAGTGGGTTGAGGTCACTAGTGTGGCCACGATTGAGAATGAATGTATTGAGATGAACACACATTTCATAGTCTTGTTCATTTTCTATGTCGGTTAAAGGTTCGACCAGTGGTTGATCGACTCTTTTTGCTAGAGGGGGTATATCCAATATGGTTTTACATTGTCGACTAAGCTCACCAAAAATATCCTCATCCAAAGGGTGGAATTCGAGTTCTTTAGCTATGCCCCCGATACCTTGTAAGTACCAGACCGACGTATGGTCTAACGCAAGTTGGATATGTGTCATTAGTCGCAGGCATCATTGGATATTCTGGGGTACTCGCCATCTAGATGTTTTGATTTTTAAGGCCTGAAACCACGTGTCCAACCATATTTTTGTTATGGCTGCTCCCAGTTGGAAACCATTCTTTGAGAATGATTTGAAATTGCACATTATTAGTCCTTTGTGGGAAATGAAGTCCTTATCACCAAGTGGTCAAATATGGTACATGGCTATCCATATTATCAATGAAGGAAATTGGATTTGGGCACCCTCCTATTAGCATTTGACACAAATATGCTTGATGATATCAGCTAGGTGCTCGACTCGACGATATAGTTTCCCTATTGTCACAACATTCTAGACTACATCGAGAATGTCGAGCTTGAGGTCAGAACCTCTTGTCATACTTGTGACATCCATTGAGACAATTTTTGCGGTTATCTTTTGTATTCCATAGAGGATTTAGTTAACTATAAGGCCTCTTGAATTTTTCCTTGATGATGTACCGATTAATTCTTTGACCAAGGTCAAGTTTAGTCCGATGGGTACAGTTTCTCCTTTGTTTGATAATCCTGTGATTTGATGGATTAGGTCGCCATTGATTTCGATGGGTGTGTCTAAGTAAAACTTCCCATTATGAAATCGAATGATGATGAACTGCACAATAACTTATTTTGTCCCTGCAAAGCTATCCATTAAAGGTGCATTCATATAGTTAAGGATTTTGTAGGCTCTTAATCGTTGTGCTTCCTCCCTCCATCGACCATTTGGTTATGTTCTTCATTCTTTGATATCATTCCAAAACCTATTCCATTGTTGCTCGACCACTTTGGCATTGCGAATTTTATGCAATTGACATTCTAAGGGTGTGTTGGCTCTTTATAACTATTTGATTTTGTTTGTCATTTACTTGGTAGTTGTGGTTTCCTTATTTGGTACCATTGTGACGGTTAAATGCACTAGTTTAGTAGGTTGTGTGATGGGCTCTCGTGTTTTGACACTCCGATGCTCAAGATATTTGCAGAATAACAGATTTTTTTTGGGCAGATGAGTGTGTAGTGGGTGGTAGTATTAATTGCCGTATTGATGGTGGTCTACAATTCAAAAGATAGGTTGTCGGTGTTTCTTTCGAGGTATGTCAACTTTTGTGCTCTAGGTGTCGGTGTTCATGATGATTTGATTGGACTATTTTTTCTTCTTTGTGTCAATGTATTTCTTGATACTGATGGTGTCGGTAATTTTTGCATCGAGATCACCAGACTTCTTCGTTCCTTCTCTACTCATGTCGATGATTATATATCCCAATTTGTGTTTTACTACTTCCTGCTTCAGCCTTATCGAAAGTAGTGATCCATGATCTTGTCATACTGATTTTCATTGTAAATTGTTCTTGTTTTTTGTTTAGATTTTTATAGTTTGTTTTACTATTTATCATTACACAAGCGTTATTCTTTAAGATTTGTATCATTTTAGTTGGGCCCCATTAACCAATTTCTGAAATACATTTCCCTAGAGTGTTTTTAGTCAGACAGAGCCATTAGTATTAATTTCTTCTACAATATATGGAACCATCCACTCAATGTGTAGTTTCTTAGGTTTTCCTTTTACTTGACTGTTGTACAATAATGCAAGCTCTCCAATCAACAATTTTTTGTTTTTTATATTTCTACCGTGCCAAGCTTTTTGTTGTTTTTTTTGGATTTCTTAGTAATGTATTGCAAGCAGTCGGTGTTCCTCAAGTTTGGATAGTTACATTATTCTTTCTTTTCTGGAATTTTCGACATTGATGTGTAGTACGTCGACAATCAGAGGTGTTTTTTGTCAAATCTGTAAGGGTACAACTGCTTCATGTCCATAGACAAGTCAAAACGGTGTCTCTTCTGTCAAACGTTTGTATTCTCTTCTATATGCCCATAAGACAGCATTTATCTTGTCATCCCAATCATATTTGTTGAAATTACATATTTTTGTTAGGCCTCTGGTTAATGTTTTGTTGAAAGCTTCAATTGTACCATTAGATAAAGGGTGATACGTTGTTCTTTTCTAATCCTCAATCATGAATTGTTTTGTCAAGGTGATGGTTGTTTTGTTGACAAAATATGACCCCTGATCACTGATCAAGGTCAACGAACACCCAAATATTGTGACAATATTCTCATATATAAATTTAGTGGCTATATCACTTGAACAAGATTTGACAGGTTTTGCTTCTTCCCACTTGGTGACATATTTGACTTCCGTGATGATATATCATGCTCCTGTTCATCTACCCAGTGTGTTAAATGACTCTACGAAATCAATAGCCCAAATTTCAAATGTTAAGCTTGGATTTAAAGATATTAAATGCATTTTCATTATCGGTAGAGGTCATCCTAGTTGTTGTCATCGATCACACTTGTTCACAAAATATTGACAATCTCGATGTATGGTCGGCCACCATAATCCTGAATGTTGGATTTTTCTTGTTGTCATGTTGTCTTGAAAATGTCCTCCAATTGGAGCATAGTGTGATTCACTTATTATTCTTTGTCTTTCGTGGTGGAGAACACCTCGTCGTACGACATCGTTTAATCCAATTTTGTAAAGAAATCTATTTACTATGGTGTATGGGGTAGCTTTCATCATTAATATTTTCTTTTTCTTTTCACTCATTCCTTTTGAAGCTTTCCCTTCATCTAGGAATCGAGCAATTTCTGCTAAGTCGGAAGATACAAATTCAATACAGAATAAATGAGCATCTAGTAGGTCTTCTTCAATCCCGGTTAGTTCTTCGCCTGTGTTTATTCTCAACAAGTGTTCGGGTCTGACATTTGTTTTGTTTGGTCGAACTACGACTTCAAACTCGAATTCTTGGAATAGTAACAACCATCGACATACTTCAGTTATGTAAAGGTTTATTTACTAAGTATTTTGTGCTTGGTGGTCTATGTAAAATACAAATGGATTGGCTAATAGATAATGTCAATATTTTTGTAGTGCGAATACCATTCAAAGTGCCTCTCTTTCAGTTGTAAAGTAGTTCTGCTCAACTTTGTTTAACTTCTTATTGTTGTATGCATTTGGGTGGTCCATTCCATCATCACCAGGTTGATCTAGGATTTCTCTGGTTGTTATTCCAAACGCATCAATATGTACATGGAGTTTAATTGACCAATTTGGAAATCATAGTATGGGTGCTTGGACTAATGTTTTCTTCAAGATGTCAAATGATGCAATGCATTCGTCAGTTCACCGGTATTCCTGATTTTATTTTAATAGTTATTCTAATGGGTAGGTGATGCCAGAATAGTGCCTAATGAATTTTCTATAATATCCTGTATGCCCAAGTAAAACTCTTTCTTGTTTAGGATTCACTCGCAGTTTTAAGTCAAGAATAATTTTAATTTTTTCATAGTCGACTTTAATGCCTTCCTTGCATACTACATCTACACCAGATTCCTATTGGAGTTGCAAATACGAACTTCTTGATATTCAGTGATAATTGGATTTGTCGACATCTTTCTAACATAAGTCTAAGCCATATACAATGATTTTTCAGCATGGAGTAGATTGTTCAATCATCGAAATAGACAACCATAGTTTTGTAGATATATTCCTAAAATGCTTTGATGACAATTCTGGAGAATAAATTTGGGGCGTTTTTCAATCCAAATGGAATGACATTGTATGCAAATTATTTGAATTAGCATACGAATATTGTATGTTTTTGGTCTTCTTTAGCAGTGAGTACTTGATTATATCCTGAAAATTCCTCTATAAATAAAAAAACATTTGTGTCCTGCAACTTTGTTAAGAATTTGATCTGCAAATGGGGTTAGAAATGGGTCTATAAGTGTTACTTTATTAAGTTCCTGAAAGTCGACACAGATCCTTAGTCGTGTAGGATCATGTTTCTTTTTTTGGACCACCATTGGACTTGCCCATTCCGACTGATCAATAGCATAAATGATTCCAACTGCAAGCATGTTGTCGATTTATTTATTTACTATTTCTCTGTATTTGTGTGTGAGTTTGTATGGTCTTTTATTTATTTGTTTTTCCTCGGGTTTGATGTCAATTTTCATTTCACCCATTTCTCGAATAAGTCCTTTTAGACCTTTATAGTCCCTGGAAAAAACATCTTGGAATTATTTTAACAAGTTGATGATTTCTGTCGCATGTTCTTCATTCCAGTAGTCATCTATCTTTGTTATTTTAGGTATGTCGTCAGTAGATATATCAACTTCTTTTGTTGTAACTTTCGCATCCATCCATTCTAGTGCTTTATTTTCATTGATCTGTCAGATACCTTCTTTGAATTATGAAAATGTTGGTGGAAAGTCTTCTACTGTCAATCTTTCAGGGTCTTCTTTCTCTGATGTTTGAATTTTGAATAGTTTTCTAATTGCTTTTGAAGTTTTTGGGTGGTCTGATTTCCGTTGGAAACTTTTCTCTTTTGTGGTTTCCGTTTCTAGTTCAAGTCTTGTCAAGTGTCGGGTTTCGGTTGACTGAATATTAATGTAAATAACATTATGTTGGTTAGGTTGAATTCCAATTGCAATTTTGTTTTCTATTGATTGTTGGAAGTGTTTTATCTGCTTACCCACTTCAAAAGTAATTCATCCTGGGACGAAAATTTGAAGTCATTAAGGAAATTTTCTTTGAGTTCGTTCCATGTGAACTTTTCTCCTCTTACTTCCTCCATTTTGTACCACTTATTTGGTATATCATCTAGTGTTTTTGGAAAGAAGTGGGGCCAAGCTTGTTCATCTTGTAACCTAATCTTCTCCATTCATTTTCATGTGTATCAATATGTTTCTCAGGGTCTTGTCCTTGTGTGAAGACTGGAATGTTTGCTGATGTTATTAGCTTATTTCCTCCAAACCTTTCAATAAAGTATGTTTATGTTGTCATCCAAGTTTGTAATCTCGATTGGTGAATATCCCACCATCGTGTGACTTGACCTATGAATCTCTCGACCAGCCTTTGGATCTGTCCTCATTCACCTACATTTTTGGAGACCTACTCGACCTAAAGTGATGGTGATTCTCGTTCTTTCTATCTTAGTAGTGGTCGAGTTGATGATTCATTTTTTACTGGTGTTAGAGTTGGGTATTCTATAATTTTTCGTTCAAATATTTTTGGGATTGTAGTGACAGAAAAGCACTATCATGTTTCCTTTTGGGGAGTATCTTCGATCATCCAACATTCTTGTGCTTGTAGTTCATATTTTTCGAGCTGTCAATCATACAAGTCAACATCTGAGTTATATCCGACCGAATCAGGATTTCCAAGATGGAGTTCTCTGTATTCATTAGACTCAGTATAATCTTCATCATTCATTATTTGATATAGTTTTTGAACATCGACATTATCATCGATGGGTGTTCAAGGTTCTCCTTGGGATGGATGTATTGGAACAATGAATTCTTTCCCATTGCCTTTAATTTTAATTCTTTCTTTGTCAAGTGATATCGATGCTTTCATTTTTCTTCCCCGCGGTCAACCTGCTAGAGCAGGGAAGGAACTGGATCCTTCCTTGGGATTAATGATTTCAAAGTTGACTTTAGTCGAGATACCTTTGATAGTCATGTCGACATTTCTCCATACCCTGATTGGTTAAATTAGTCCCTGGTTGACTAATTTTAGATATATGCTTGATTCATGTAATCATGGTTTTCCAAGTTGTTCCCATGTGTCCCTAGTCATTATATTTACCTGCGACCCGAAGTTGAGAACGACTTGTCGAACGTGGTAGCCTTCGATTTCTAGGTCGACTAATGGGTCTACATCGTTTTTTTCTTTTTGGTTTAGGCTGCATATACTTTTAGACTTTTTCTCTCCACCTGATTTTTTTTTAATGTTATGCAATAAATATTTTAACTTTGCAACAGATTCGTCTTTGGTTATCAGTTTGTTTAGTTCGTTAGTAGGTTATTGTCATAATTCATCATGTTCTTCATGTGACTCCAATTCTTGAAACATTATTGATGCATCGTTATATAATTTTTTTCGCTCAATAGGGTTAGGATAATCTTCTTTAATTTTTATTTTATTGACTTATGGATTATTAATGCCGGTTTTCGTTCCTTGTCGGGTCACAATTTGCAAATTCTTAGTTTGAATAACATCACATTTATGAACACAAGACAAGACATTAACATTTTCTTTTATATTGATCTTCTCAATCATGGTAGGGAAATCCTCCAAGGAGTGATCTCATATGTTGCAGCTTGTACAGAATTTTACGTCGATTTGGTCTTTGTATGGGAGTTCGGCATGTCGGTCCCCTTCATTAATACATGTATAACACTGAATGGGCCAACACGGCCGGTTTTCTTGATTTCTGAAATATTGACCTCAACCTTGAAATCCCCCTTGTCGGTTGTAGTGGTCATTCTGACGATCATATCTTCGGCCATCATGCCTTTGATCATCGTTATTCCTATCATTCCGGTCATTATTGCCCTTTCTTTCACAATTGTCAGTGTTATTGTTTTGATTGACAACATTGGTATGATATACCGCTTGGTAATTATGTCTATTTTTTAAATTTACCTCTCACTCTATTGTAGAATGACTTTTGACTTCACATATTGTGCACCGTCGAGCTTGTTAATTCGTCATATTATATGGGAAACCTTTTGTTGTGTGTAAATTGTGCTCTTGGTAGATGTCGCAAAAATATTTTGTTTAAACAAACCAGATGTCTTGTCAATGATAGTATTTTATATGACAAGTCATCGAGTATTTGCTACACCATATGTCATTTCCTCGAAGGCTCTTTTCTCGTATAGATTTAAGCATACTTTCAAGCTATTATTCAGTACAGTGATCAACAGGATTTACAGGATAGTCCTCATCCATTTCAATTTGTAACGCCTTCGTTAATGCATCTTTGTATGTATTAAAATGGTCTAACCTGATGTGCATTCATGTTTTGTATAGTAATCTGAACAAAAACCACTAAATTAATAATTGTTCATCAATGTTGTATTCTAGTTGACTCAGAAAGTATTTGAATCTTTTGTCATATTCTCGTATTGTTTTTGCCGGCTTCTGAGCAGTGGTTTTCAACTTTTTGGTAGCAAGATTCTTTGCATCAGGGGTTTTAGAGAAGGACATGAAGTGTTGTTTGATCTGACCTTTTGTTGCATTTTTTTATCAGTTGTGTACCAAGTGAGTGCTCTTTTTTTAAGAGCACCAGCAAACTGTTCCATTTGACGATCCTTGTTGGTGATGGATTTGGCCTCCCATATTGACTCACACACAAACCAATGTCATTTTGGGTCTTCATCTCCTTCATAGAGAGGAATATGTGAGGTTATGTGTGTCATATTTACGGCAACTTTGGATTTTCTTGTCAGTGGTGGTGATAGTGGTGGTGGATCACTTCCTGTAACTAAACTCTTTTCACAACTATTTTCTACAGATGTTACTTTTGGTTGTGTATTCTCAGGTATTAATGCACACTCTTCATTTTCTTCAATAATATTTTTGGTATCAGTCAGTTCTCTATCAACTATCAGAAGTCGGTTTATGTCAACTGCTTCTATCGATACCCAAGTAAATTTTTTCTCAAATTGGGCTACTTCTCTTACCGTTGATACCGGCTGATGTGGTGAACTATATGATGATGGAATTGGCTATTGGGGTCCTCCTCCATGTTCTGAATAAAGTAGATGAAAACTGTGATCGGATAAATAGGGTTGAAAAGTGACCCAATTCCCTTCCTGTGGTCAATGAATTAAAATTCAGTCGACTTCATTTCCTTCATCGTCCCGTCGACTCCATACACCTACTTGGACAACATATAGTCCTAAATATTCTTGAACAATGTCTTGCACTCGAGCACTCTGAGTAATATTTGACGGGGAATGCAAAAGTATAGCTTCAAGTATAGTTACTTTGAGAGCTCTATCATGTTATATCCACAAGTCTTCTTCCATAGGTGACAGATCTTCATCAACTCCCTTTTATTCCCGGTCATGACTCGACTCTAGTGGATTTTCTTGATCTATTTCTATCACTATACTCGTCTTTCTTTCTTTATGGAGTACAACAACCTTCTCCCTTATTTTTGCTTGCTTCTTCCTTCTCTTTTCCCGTTCAAACTTCTGGATATCTGGAGTTCTTTTGTGTTTCATTAACGTTCTACTTTTTTTCTTTTTTCTTTTTATTTTCCATTGATGGCCATGTCGCTTACTTCATTGGTTTACAGTTATTTCTCTACTCTATCAGAATGTGATCAACTACCTCCCCATTGCCGACCTGGAATCTTTTCAGTAATATAGGGCGCAACTGTTCATTTACTAAGGAAGTACTCACACTCTCTCTCTTGTACAAAATTTTCCCACTCTTTTTCCTTTGCTGCCCAATTCGTGTTTCTTGGAGGCGTTAGCAGTAGTTGTCGAGGTTCAACAATATGTCCTTCTCATTTGTCAACCAAAAATATGAACAAAAGTGTCAGTAGTGAATATAGAAATTGTTTAATAAGGTATTTATAGAATCCCTCATTTATGTTATCAACATAAACTCGTTCCTTGGTAGCTCGTTCTTCACATAATTTGTCAACAATTCTTTCGAACCACTCCGACAAATTCGTACGGCCTCCACTGGTCAATTTCTGGTGTAGTTGTTGTTCATTTTCATCTACCGGATTTTTTTATCCAGGAGCCTCTTCAGTGCACATGGGACGTATTCGACAAATTTTTCATGTGTTTCAAAGAAATATTTCTCCCTTGCTTGAGAAATAGCCAACTTGTTTCTTCTAGCGTAATTTTGTAGGCAATTTTTTTATTTTTGGCTCCCACCAATCCTTAATCTCTTTCTCTGATATCATGGGGTTATAGTCATTTTCATCTAGTACATGTACCACTGATAACGGAACCAACGTTGTAATCAATCAGATTGCACAGTTCCAATGATACATATTACAAATTTATAAAAACAATGATATAGACAAGAAATAAGGAATAATAGATAGAATAACAAGTGCTTATAATGATTCAAGAACACATGAGGGTTCATACATCCAATCGAACCAATTCTTTATCTGACTCTACATCCTATAATAATATTTACAAGTGATTACATAACTACTTATCTGTTCAACTAACCGACACGACCTATGAGGTTGACATAATCTATTGTTTACAATTACTCGATCGAAGGACCTAGTCGGCTAGCCGACTTAGGATCCTCCAACACATGGATAAATATGTGTTGCATCCATATTCTCATGTTATAGATAAAGATGATATGGATATTGTTTCAAGATATTCTTGGATGGACTCAATTGGTACAATTAATATTAATGTGCAAAAGAAGTTTATGAAGCTTTGGAATAAGAAAAAGAAAATTACATTGAAGGAAATTTATGTTACTAAACAAGAAAGGCCCAAGGTGGAACATGAAGAAGTTTGTATAGTACCTATTGACGCAACAAATGAAGAGTTCAAGGTTGAATCGAAAGAAGGGGTTACAAAGGAACATGAAGAAAATCCATAAGAAGGGCATAAAAATGATGAAAAACCTAAGGAACTACATGAATCAAGGAAACCAAATATTGTAATGTATGTAATTTGGTCGTGGGTAATAAATAAACCCTCTAGGTGGTTAGAGGAAATAATATAATAATAAGGTGTAGTTGGCATAGACCTCCTAGTAGTACTCATGAGAAAGTATAATTATACATGAGTATCATTATATGAAGTATGTTGGATGTATTATTTGGTAACAAACATGGTTTATGGAGTCATTCCTTCCATAAGAAGTATTTGGTGTTACCCTACCTTAAGGGTTATTTTCATATTCTTGTGTTCATTCTTATGTGGATGTATTTGTGTTGTTTGTGAATTATAAGGGTTTATTTACTAATTTTAAAGGCTCTAAATCATTTGTGATTCAATTTTTGGGTTAATGATCACTATAGGTGTTATCGGAGCTCTTTGTTGGGCCCAAAATAGAGAATTTTTCCCTTTTATTTTGTAAGTTTCCAAAGGGAAAAAGAGGCTTGTGACACTCGTATTATTTTTTATTATTTTTCAGCAAAATTTCTAGAAAATAATTATATATGTCAATATTCTCCTAGCAAAAATATCGTTTAAAAAAAAATGCTCGAAACAGAGTTCATGATTTGAAAATTTCTCTTTTTATAGGCTTTTCGGTGATGGTGGTGAGTTTGGTAGAGGGGATAAATTTTGATAGAGTTCTCAAATTGTTGCCATTCAAAAGAGGATTTTGGGGTCTTTAGTTTGGGATATTATGGGATATACTTCCAATCAATATTGAGTGCTCTGCAACCCTCACAAATTTCTACTATCAATACTCCAACCCTCGTACTTACATTGGGCTACAACATTTTTCAGGAATATATTAGCCCCGCTCATTTAGGAATATCCAGTTATATATACAAATTATATGGAAAATTAAATTTATGTGGAAGATTATGCTCCTATAATTTTTCTTGAGGCTATGGATTATGAGGAGCATATCAAAAAATAGTTCCTCAAACTAGAAGACATTTCACATCCTAAAAAAAATTCATATTATGTGACTCCCTATGGAGTACCGAGTACAAAAATTAGAAGAAGCATATGATTAAATCCAGATATTGGAAATTTGTAGATATATTCAAGAGGTATATACAATGGAGATATATGTGTGGTATGCTTTAGAAGATGTTTACGAGGATTGGTATATGCACAGTTGTGATTTTTGGAAAGAAAACTACTTCTATCCTCTTGTTTATGACTCTTCTCCACCTTATGAAGGAAATACAATAGCAAGTGGTGCCGACCAATTCCAAGTATGCTTCTTCTACACTAGTAGAATTCCTTTAGATCCAACATTTTACTACTATATGGAGGATCAGTTTGCTTTGGATGGTTATACTTATTTGGATCCACGTGACCATAGTGAGCATTTGAAGCATAATGCTCAGCTCTTTTGTGGAGCTTTGGTGTCGACTAGGTGTTAGCTTGAGCACATGGACATGTAAGATACATTTATCGATGTCCCTTGGTTTACTTTAGCATTACTATTATTCCCTGGACATGGGACATTAGCTACTTCAACAACGAAGTCAACATTTGTACATAGGACCCAAGCTTAAGGTGAATCCTTTTGGATTTTTTTGGCATGGTGGCTAACACTTGTACATGGGAACTTGGTTCCTTTTCTTACTTCAACATTGAGGCAAACTCTAGTTCATGGGATTCTAGTTAATTGTTGTACCTCATCACATTAAACATTAAGGGCAATGCTTTTATAAGGGGGGTAGAGCATTATGATAGTCTTCATGAGCATAATGGGGGAGACAAAGGGCTCATTAGGGTAATAATAATGGAGGCCATTTAATGGAAAGTGGACTAGTTCCACTATGTTTTTTTTATTAAATAAGGTGCACTATGATAGTTAGTATTAAATAAATGTAATGGGGATTCATTAAAGAAATCCCACTAAGTAGTTAGGAGGTTATTATGGTTATGATTCTCTTGTTATTTATAAGGATGGAAGAATTTGTATGAGAGGTGTGGACTATATTGTATTTGGAGCTTATCTTATTAAGAGGTCACCCAACCTTAAGAGGAAAGTGAATAGGAGTGTTTTCCTTCCATAAAAGGATTAATTGTAAGGTATTTCACTAACTTAAGGGATTTTGGTAAATAAATCATTGAGCATTCTTGATATATTATGAGAGATTTCATATTGATATATAAGGTACTTAACATGAGGTGTTTCCTATGTTCCTCTAGAAGGAAGGTTTATCTCCATGCCTAATGTTTACCATCGATTATGGAAAAGAGTTGATCATATCCTTCAACATAAACCATAAGCATAAATATGACCCCACAATCATCAAGTTGAATGGAATGGAAAATCATATCCTATTGATCGTTATAATAATTTGTTCATTTTGGTTGTGACATAGTGGAGTGGTGTGGTGGTATTATGGTTGTTTGTTTTTCACTGGATTTCTTTTGTTGGGAGGTAATCTATAATAGAAGAAGGAAAAACCCATTGTAATGTAGCACAAGAACCAATTATCGATGGTGGTGACAACCTTCTCTTTCTTTCATTTTCAAAGATATTGTCCAACGAGGATGGAATTCCAAGTATATTGGTAACCTTAGTTTTTTTTATTTGGTAGGAAAGTTTAGAGGTATTTAAATTTAGAAAAAGAGTGTGGGGGATTTGTGGTGTGGTAGAATTTGCTTATGGTGGATATTTGGAACCTTATGTGTTGTAGTGGAGTTTTCTATTTTGTTTTGTTTTGTTGGTTTGAGGCATGTTGTTGAAACGTAGGAGGCCACAAGATTGAAATGGTTGAACTATCTATTATTTTATTTTTTTTAGTTTCAGTGTTTAGTCCAAAATATACCCTACATGTATGCTCTAAACATGGTTAGTGATATAGAGTATTTTGAAACAACTTTGTTTAGTTAGAGTGGAGACTATTCATGATTGGATTTAAGTTCTACTTAGTGGGCATTACTAAAATTGTTTTTAACTATATTGTCACAGTATCACCTTTTTTTTCCATGTAATATATCTCATGGGAAACCCTCTAGGAATTTTCCCTCATTATGAGTATGGTACGGAAGGAAACCCCTATATTATTCATGGAACAAAACCAAGTCAACAACTCATGGATAGATCATAAACTTCTCATCAACAATCAACTAACTATGAGCAAACATGTCACAAAGTGGGATTTGATTTCGGGTGGGGAGGGTAACAACTTTTCCTCACTACCATTTGAGCTAGAACTAATTGATAGCCAGTATATCACCCTGTGTGTATGGCATGTCTTATCATCCATTATTTTAAGTGCCACATTTGACCAAAGATGATTTTCTCATAAAAGAAATATGGATTTATAGGTATGAACTTTGAAGTTATAATAGAAAAGATGTAAAACCACTCTAGTTTCTTGTTTTTTCCGTTGATGCCCCAACATAGTCTTTTGTGGGAAAAGTTCAATCTTTATTCAGGGATATAATAGTCATGAGATGAAATTGAGTGTTGAAATAAGATTGTTGTGAATGGACCCGAGTAGTTATGCAGTGGCAATGTATGAGTGAGAGAGTTTCCCATTTTTGGGTTTCTTATTTTATAAAGGAAGCCTTGCTTAGATTTATTTCCTTATTTTTTAAATATCCAATGCTCTATCTTTCTTGTTGATTGTGGAGCTTGATCTTCTTGATTCAGAGGTAGTGTTTCATCTATGTTTAGATCCCAGTACCATGACGGAGGGGTGGGGGGGCTCCCCCCCCCCCTTTAGTCACCATGGGGGGTCTAGGAGGGTGGTGACTAATTTGGGAGTCCCCCTTAGCAAGGGTTCAAAGGTAGCATCCCCATAACAAAAATTTTGAAAAAAATGCCTTGTAAAATGTTGTAATTTCATAATTATGACTTGGTCAATAATAGGTGATTTACGAGCCCATGGTTTTGGGTATCCTGTGGTATTTCCCATGGTAATCCCTCGATGAAAACTTACGTGAATGTTGTATTAGTTTTAGTTCGCATTTTAAGATATTTTTGGAAGGCAATCCCATATCAATAATTGTTTAATATTTATTTTATTTTCAAATTTTAAAATGTTTTTTTCAAATATAAAAACTTAATATTTTTCATTAGTCAACAATCCAAGTTTAATTGATATGACAAATGATCTTTCCCTTTGGATTCTTAATTTTCATTGTATACATTTCTTATCATCGTTAATTTCTCTACTTTGATGTATAAATGAGTTTTTGGATAAGACAATTTTATTGTTTTATATGTTGAACTTTGAGTTTCAAGAAGCTTCTTTTGAAAAAGAATTAAAATTTGAGCATAATCGTTTATATTATAATACTTTGTTGGTTGCGACAAAACCTTATAACCATTAGATAAAAAAACTATTTTTTTTTAGAATGTGTCAAAAATAGGACAATATCTAAAAGGTGTTTATCAGCTTCCATGAATTAACAAAAAATCTATGAGAATTTATATTATGGCTCATTTACATCCTTGCAAACCGTCTTACAACAAAAAGTATTTGCAAAACATCGCAAATTAAACTTTCCCATAGTGTTGGGCCGTCCCTATAGTCTTGAAACAAGGAAGATGTTCAAAAGTTGTTCATATGTTTTCCTAAACTAACATAATCCCTACGAGAAATCTTACTATGGATTTTGTCCATGTTGTTGTAAACTATGCAAAACTCAAGAATTGGAATATCTAAAATGGTACCAACGACAACATCCAGAAGCAAAATAAATTTCCATTGAACCAACTTGTTAAAATCCAACAAATTGTTACCAAGTTTCCTTTTGCTACTAGATTGATTATAAAAGTTCACATGTGGATCCCCTAGCTAGCATGAACCAACACTATTCTCCTGAGTGTCTAGGTTGTCAGTGGGGAGTCAATCCCATTTACTTATCACCATTACAAAAATGAAGAACCCAATAATTCCAAATCTACATTACAAATGGAGGGTATATTCGAACCAAGCTAGGAAATGAGAGGATTAAAACCACACAACTTAGCGGATCCCAACACCATACAATTTATTAACCCCAACTTGTTTAAATTGATGGGAGGTCCGGTAGATGAGACATTTACATCGTAATGCATGCATTTGAAGGGCCACTTTCCCAAGCCTTTAATTCAACTCATTAAGTTCTAGTGGAGGAAAAAATGAGGGTATAGAACAATATGCCATGCACCCTCTTTGCTCCAATATACCATAGGGATTTTGACAAACTATGTTTACCATTATATATGCCTATGAGTTTGGAGCTGTGGGGATTTGATAAAAGTCATTTTTGTTGAAGGTTTGGATTTCATTAAAGATCCTTGATATAATTATACTTAACATAGGATTGTGAGGAATGGAGCAAGAGACCATATATCGTATTTTGATTATGGAGTCAACAAAGACTAGAAAAGTCTTTACTTTTAATTTTTTAGCTATCCTCAATCCATGCATTAAGACTATGGATTCATCTTGTTTGTTTGTTGTTTTTCTATAATGAACAAAATATATATAATAATTAAACATTAGTAAACATTAACAATTAAATGAACTAATAAGTAATGAAGAGGCACCTTGATGAAAGGTTATGCCTCTTTACGAAAGGGCACCTAGTATGGGTATTTATACAAATGTCATTGTCATTGTAATATTATCTCTTATCTTATCAAAAAACATGTATTTTATTATTCATGGATTATTGTAACGTGGCTTATATACATTGGTTATTTCTATAAGAAACAAAGTTTCTTTGTTTCATTGGTATCACAACCCCTTCATAGGGCATCTGATTCCATCGTTTAGCCACTTATTCTACATCGTTGGTTTTTTACCAAAAAGTTAGGCCTTTGGCCCTTCCACCTATTCTTCTCTCTTGCGCCGCCCATGAATCGTCGTCACGATCCACCTACACTCTCCATCCTCGCACCAAACACCATCGCTCTTACCTCTTCCCACTATGCATACGCCCTCTAACATCTCTGCTACCTCCCCGCAGTACCCATACACCTCCACACCTACGCTTTCTCTCCATCCTGCTACTGCTTCCGCTCATCCCTCCTTCGCAGCCACGCCCTATTTTGTTCTCCTCCCTCCTCTTGCACGATCTATCCACGAATTCCCTCCTACGCACGACCCCACTACTCATGTGCATGACACCCTCCCTCGCATCCTACACTCTCGCTTCAGCCACACATACTCTTTTCCACACCACCTGTGTCCTTCTAGTGCAACCTGTGTCTCCTCTCATCCACTACACATGCACCTACCCCACTCCATGTCAACCCTAATTCATCGCGCGCTCCATATCTCCTTGTTGCCCCCTCCACTCCATCTTCCACGTTGTCCTCCCTTCATCCATCATTTGAGACTCCTCACCCCTTCACAACCCTTCTCACTCCCCCTGCACCTTCCTCCACACATCCATCATGTCTCCCTTCCCCTCTCCTACGTGTGCTCCCAAATCCTGCAACCCTCCCCCTCCACGCATCTCCTACCACCCTGACCTCCGGCGAGTGTCGTCCTCCATGTTACTCTCTATTAGAATAATCAACCCATAGTTAGCTACCTTAGACATTAATTAATCCAATTTTTGTCTTATTTGCCTAGTTTCCATATTCCACCTTATGCAAGTTGTCCTCCACACATCCATAGTGGTCAAACTTGCTAAATTTGAGTCATGGAGCACTTGGGAAACCTCTTGGAATAAAATCTACTTTATTCCTGGCCTCCCTAGCACATGTCTGCTTTTTCTGCTTTATTGCCTGCTTTTTCTGAGTTTTAAGGCAATTGGGAAAGTTTGATTAGGTGAAGTTAACTTGTTTTTTGTCCTCAACATCCTCCACTCTTTTCTCCTATGAAAAGCATGTATGAGTTGTCCTTCCACCACCTATTAGCTTGCCTAATTGATTTTTCCAATTCGTGAGCTCCTAGACAGTTTTGGAAATTGCTTTATGCACCTATGGGGGATTTGCTTAGATTTACTAATCCTGCTTTTGACTAAATTCGAATGGAATCTTCAGGCATTCAAATATCTCATGTAATTATTTATTGTGGCAGCCTATGACTTCACAGGGTTGGCTATTGTACACTTATTCAATATAGATTAGTGTTCTACTCCATATTCAGTCTCCTCTTGTGAGTAATTTGCATGTGTAATTGGCAATTGTTGTGAGTGTAATTGTTCTAACACCTGGGTTCAATTTCCACATGGTATCAGAGCCTTTGTAAATCGATTTCTCTCCTTCCAATTTGTTTTGTAGGTTCGACATCATTGACTGGGAGCATTCTGCTGACTGACGGGACAATTTCTGAGGTATGGATCAATCTCAAAAGATCATCTTGACTCCATTTAACTTCTTTGAATGGAAAGCAGAGATGGAGATACTATTGAGAGTGAAAGGCCTCTAAAGAGTGACTATGGCAACAGAAGAAGAGCCCAATGTAGCTGCGGAGAAGATTAAATGGCACAACAGGAGGGATGAGGCCTATGGTCTCTTGTGTCTGAGTATATCTAGAGACCTCCTTTTCCATCTTGATGGATTGACATCACCGAATGAAGTATGGGAGAAGCTTGTTGATCTTTTTGGAAAGACAAATGAGATGAGGGGACATCAAATTGAAAATGAATTGATCTCCCTGAGTCCCAATAGCTTTAAATCCCTGCAACTCTATTTTTCGAAGTTCAAAGCACTTGTTTTGCAGCTAAAACAATGTGGGATCGAAAAGAAGGATGATCAACTGGTATTGGCCATGCTCTCGAAGCTTGGCCCTAACTATTCAGTGTTTGTTTCGACCTTCTATGCCACAAAGTTGATAGCTCGAGCCTGGAAAATGCCTAGCCTTATAGATTTCATGGAATCTCTCACACAAGAACAAGATAAATTGGTGATGATGGGCACCATCAAACCATCCAAAGACCAAGATCTGGTTGCTGGAGATTCGAGGGTGGATTCAAAAAGAAAGAAGAAAGCTAAAAATCCACCTAATCAAAAGAGAGACAAGAACAAGTCTCCAGAGGAGCCTCAAGGTTCCAAGAAGAACCCCTAGAAGAAGAAGAACAAAGGAGAAATGAGGAAGTGCGCATACTGCAGTAAGGGCAATCATTCTGAAAGCTCCTACATGAAGAAGCAAATTGACATGCTGACCCAACTCCTGGAGAAGAATGGCATCTCCCTTCCGGACAACTCAAAGAAGAGGGAAGGAGGATCAAATTCAGAAGACAGAGAGAGAGTTCATGCATTGGTTGCTGGCACATCAAGCTCACCTAGTTTCATCATTGATTCTGGAGCTTCAAGACATATGGTTTCGACCAAGGAGGCATTCACCTCACTTGACATGTCGAAAGGTCCACCAATAGTACTGGGAGATGACTCTGTCATTGAAAGTTTGGGCAAAGGGAGGATTGATCTTGACCATGGTAAGTTCAGCAATGTGTTGTATGTTCCAGGTCTTGCCTCTAACCTCTTATCAGTGTATCAGATGACCCACACAGGCTCTCCAAAGAAGGTCATATTCTCCCCTGATGAAGTTGAGATCACAGAGATCTCAAGTGGTAAAGTCATTTCAAAAGGAGTTGCAAATCACACTTCGAAGGTATACATGTTCTCACACTTCCTACCCTACTCAAACCCCTCTGCTCTTCTGATTCATGCTAATGAGGCAAGCAAGCTTTGGCATGAAAGATTTGGCCACCTCAATTACAAGTATCTTTCTACTCTTAGTGAAAAATAAATGGTCATAGGGTTACCAAGGATTAAGTTTTACAAAGGAGTCTGTCAAGGTTGCATCTTAGGAAAACACCCAGAGCATAAATTTGAGAAAGCTAGTCATGAGAGAAACTCTACACCTCTTGAGTTGATCCACAGTGATGTTGCTGGCCCATTTCCTCATATTTCAATGAGTCAGGACAAATATGCATTGACATTCAAAGATGAATTTTCCAGGTATTGCTGGGTTTACTTCCTGAAACACAAGTCTAAAGTTTTTGGCCTCTTCAAAGTATTTAAGGCTTTGGTTGAAAACCAGTCTGGGAGGAAACTCAAGGTCCTCAGATCTGACAATGGTGGTGAGTATGTCAAGTCTGAGTTCATTCAATATTGTGCAGATGAAGGTATTCATATGCAGCATTCTATCCCTTACACACCACAACAAAATGGTGTTGCTAAGAGGAAGAACAAATCACTGAAAGAGATCATGGCAACATGCATGATGGAGGCTAAGACTTTGCCACCAAAGTTTTGGGCCGAAGCTATAAACTATGCAACCTATATCCAGAATAGGGTGCCTCATAAACATCTTGAAGGTATGACTCCTTTCGAAGCATGGAGTGGGCACAATCCATATGTGACCCATTTCAGGATTTTTGGCTCAAGGACTTGGGCTAGAATTCCAATAGAAAAGAGGAAGGCTTTGCAGCCCCAAAGCCAAGAGTGTCTATTTGTTGGGTACTTTGAAGATTCAAAAGGGTATAAGCTGATCAATTTGATCACAAACAAAGCCTTCATTGAAAGGTGTGTTGAGTTTCAAGAAGAGCCCCTAGCAGCAGTGGAAGTTGGAGAATCCTCTTCACCACCAGAACCTATGAATGTAAGTGAAGAGATAGTTGAACATGCTAGTTCTGATATGTCTGATAATGATGATTTGATTATAGATCCTAACAGTCCTACAAGACCAAAATGGGCAGCCAAGACCATTCATGCAGCTGGAGAACTAGCTAGAAATCCTAGTGATCCTAGGAGGACTAGATCTCAGTTTGAAAGTGCTCTGTGCATGAAAGATCCTATGTTTGCAGAGAAATGCTATCTAATGGTTGAATCAGATCCACAGACATATGAATATGTAGCAAATGATCCAAGATGGCAAGCATCCATGAAGGAAGATTTCAGCTCACTCCAGAAGAGCAACACTTGGGAGCTGGTTGATCTTCCCCCATGGAGGAAGCTAGTTCAGTGTAAGTGGGTGTACAAAACCAAATTTGCTGCTGATGGTTCACTTCTGAAGTACACGGCCAGATTGGTAGCCAAGGGC
Organism: Pseudotsuga menziesii; assembly: GCA_001517045.1. Lineage (NCBI taxonomy): Eukaryota > Viridiplantae > Streptophyta > Pinopsida > Pinales > Pinaceae > Pseudotsuga > Pseudotsuga menziesii. The sequence goes on along the minus strand of LPNX010873088.1, from coordinate 385,855 downwards.
TACTCACAGGTTCATGGCATAGACTACAATGAGACCTTTGCACCAATGTCAAAGATGGACTCCATCAGGCTAGCCTTAGCCATTGCAGCTTCAAAGCAATGGGAAGTACATCACATGGATGTGAAGTGTGATTTCCTAAATGGAGATCTCACTAAAGAGATATACATGCAGCAGCCTCAAGGATTTTCTACTAACCCATCTCTTGTGTGCAGGCTAAAGAAGTCATTGTATGGGCTTAAGCAAGCCCCCAGGGCTTGGTATGCCAAGATTGATAGCTTTCTGCTATCACTAAATTTTGTTCGATGCAAATCAGATCCAAATGTCTATTTGAAGCTGATTCATGGTTCATTAATGATCATTTTTTTATATGTTGATGACCTTCTCATTACAGGAAGCTCAAAGGATGAGATTGCCTCCTTGAAGGATGCAATGAACCATGCCTTCTCAATCACAGATTTGGGCTTATTGAGCCAATTCTTGGGGCTCGAGATTGCTCAAACCAAAGAAGGAATCAAAGTACATCAGTCCAAGTATGACTTGGATTTGCTGAACAAATTCAAGATGAAGGATTGCAAGCCAAGCAAGACTCCTTTCCTTTCAGGAGTGAAGCTTGAAGAAGCTGATTCTTCACTTATGGTAAACAATACACTGTATAGGAAATTGATTGGATGTTTGTTGTATCTTACACATACTAGACCTGATATTTATTATGTAGTAAGTGTGGCTTCAAGATACATGGATCGGCCTCATGAGATCCATTGGAGAACAGCCAAAAGGATCCTTAACTTTGTTCAGGGAACAAGGACACATGGGATCTTCTATAAAGCTAAATATGATCTTGATTTGATTGGGTTTACTGACAGTGATTGGGCAAGTGACAGCACAGATTGAAAGTCAACATTAGGATATGTGTTCATGCTTGCAGAAAGGACAATCACCTGGTCAAGCAAGAAACAGAGTGCCATTGCACTCTCATCTACAGAAGCAGAATACAGAGGAGTTATAAATGCAGCAACTCAATGTTTATGGTTGCAGGGGTTGCTTGGAGAGTGTGGCTTCAAATCAGAATACTCAACTACTATATACTGTGATAATCAGAGTACCATTCGAATCTGCAATGATCCAGTTTAGAAGCAGAGAACCAAACACATTGAGATCCATATGCACTACATCAGACAGCTTGTGCATGATGGCACTATTCACCTACTCTTATGTTCATCTTCAGAACAAGTAGCAGATATCTTCACCAAAGTTTTTTGTGAGAATAAATTCAGCAATCTCAAATCACTGTTGGGGATTGTTGATCATGCTGTGAAGCATGAGTGATGACAAGATTTCCAAATTTTGTTTTACAGTCCATGTTTAGGGGAGGATTTTTCCCACTGGGTTTTTTCCTCTTTCCTTGGTTAAATGGACATGCAGTATGTAAAGGGTGACTAAATC
>LPNX010873088.1:372602-383630 GCA_001517045.1 Pseudotsuga menziesii | reverse complement strand
AATTATTTTTATAAAAAGTGAAAAAAGAAGATCGAGTTATAGAAAAAGAAAAAATAAATAAAAAGTGAAGGACTTGAAGTTGGAAGGTGAAAAATTTAAGGCATATAAAGAAGCAAAGGTTCGGAAACAAACGTTAATAATATTATTATTATTAATTAATTAATTATTATTATTATTGAAAAAAATGGTGTCTCATGGCATAAAAAAGGAATATTTCTAAGCAATTTAAAAACTTAAGTCTCAGTGTATTTCAAATAAAAGGAACAATTAGAGGGAAAGACATTACTATTACTATTGTTCCCGACGAACGCAATAATTATATTAGTGATGAATTTGCTAATGAGTTAGCAATTCCCGAGTCAAATATAGGTGAAAGGTTAGAATTTTGGAATAACAAAGAATACACAAAAAGCAATTTATAATGGAACATTGGAGATTATACTAGCGTCTCGCAATTTATAGTTAAATCCTTGTGGAGTAGTGACGGTGACCTAATTTTGGGATTACTGTGGCTAGAAACATTGGGGACTTTTATCTTAAATTCTGAAAAGAAGTTTATGAAATTTCCCTACAAAAAGAAGAAAATCACATTTGAGGACATTAACATGAAGTCAAAATCAGAAGTCGTGTCATCTAAAGACTTTAGAGAAATATCAAAGGTGACGTCGAAGGGAAATGAGACATCAATACAAACGATACACAAGGATTTCAACAAGGTTGTTGCAAGAAAAGAAGAATATATCTCTCGTTTAAGAGATCATAATAAGAAATTACTTCTGCAAATCAATAAGGAAAAGGATAAAGTTCAATGCAGTCAAAAGTTAGAAGAGAAGATTCAAGCTCTCCAGCAAAAAGTACTGGGAAAGGATGAAGAAAATTTCACCATGAAGAAAGTTAATCAAGAACTAGAGGAACAAATCGAGAATTTAAAAGAGGACAAACAGTCACAAGACTAAAGGTTTGAGAAGATTCAAAATAATAATAATTTATTAGAGAACAAATTAGTTCAAATCCAAAAGGAAGCATCCAGACTATCCATAAAACTAATCCCAGTTGAGGAAGAAGAAATGAATACAAATTTGGTTCCCGTCACAGTTCAAAAGGAAGTCAGTCCAGCATAAAAACAAGTAACAAGAACTCCTTATCGACACCAAAACTACAAAAACCATTTTGACCAACAACAGGATCAAAATCAACATAAACAAAGGAACTATAAATTCAGAAGTGAAAGAACACAAAATCTACAACCTAAGCAGAAAATAGGAATATTTATCCAACAATACGATCAACAATCACCTTAGATCAAAATAGATCTCAGGTGGACCACGTCACAGATGATGCGAAATTTTTTCCTTGGAATTTGTAACTTGTATCGTCTCATTTCTTCAAGTGTCACAAGTACTAAAATAAAGGATCGAGAGATGACATTACAACCAATACATCAGACGTAAGTTTTGTCTTTAATAAAGATTTGAAGACAAAGCTTCCCTTAAGGGGAAGGCAATGTAATAAAAAATATATATATAATAATTAAACATTAATAAACATTAACAATTAAATGAACTAATAAGTAATGAAGAGGCACCTTGATGAAAGGTTATGCCTCTTTACGAAAGGGCACTCGGTATGGGTATTTATATAAACATCATTCTCATTGTAATATTATTTCATATCTTATCAAGAAACATATATTTTATTATTCATGGATTATTGTAACATGACTTATATACGCTGGTTATTTCTGTAAGAAACAAAGTTTCTTTGTTTCATTTTCCTTGACCCTCAACATAGGAAGTTGCTTGATGTCCAATCAGGCCAATAAGCACCCCCCTCAACAACTTATTTTGAAATTATTTTGTTGAGTATCCATTAATTCTTTTCCCAAAAAAAAACATCCTTTCATTAAGAAAATAAATGAAATTACATTTTGTAGATTTCAAATGCATTCAATGATTGCTTCATACTACTACTCCAAAAAACCCTATAACTTTTCAACATGACTACTTACACCACCTTGTTATAATCAAACCATCAACACATTCAACAAACCATTAATGTGAATCATTTTAAAAACTATATCCACAAAATTCCTTTACATAACATCAAAATTTCAAAAGATATCCAAAAAACGACAATAACACTATGCTTTTAACCTGTAGTCCAAAAGTAACATGAAAAGTGATAAACTTAAAAAATCTCTAGTTGTAATAATTTTATAGAAATCAAGAAACAATGATATGAATGTTCTTGTACCCACATTCTCTTAGTACCCCTTCTTAATGTTCCCAAATATGCTATGTACGTGGAGCCATCTACACACCCAATTTTGATAATACATCAATAGTGCAATTCCTCTCTCTGTAAACTTATAGAAACAAAAATTCATTAATTGAATACTTTGAAGTGTTGATTTCATAAAAAATGAGTTTCAAATGGAATTTACTCATATAATATAGACTTGTCATCCAATCTATAACAACTTTGGAGTCATCCATCCCCTACAATTTCTGGATTCCTTTTCCACAACTAACATTAATAACAATTGTGAAGGGATTAATTCTACCCTGTTGTTTGTATTTCTACCCAATCCTAATTTTAAATTCTATAATATGGAATCAAAGCTATATAATATACCTTTGTCTCCCCCAATATAAGGAAATGCTTGAGGAGCATCATCATTGTAGGCCCACCCTCCTGGTATATCAATGACTTCTTTTATAACTTTGGGTGGTTTTGGATATTGTACATGCTTAAACACTTGATTGTAGATATACTTTAATTAGAACATATATGAGGAGGGATGAAATTATCTTTGAACAAACTAGAGTTTCTCACAAGCCAAATTCCCCTAGTATTAACTAGACCTATATGAGCCTCTAATTCCTTCCAAATAGTTGAAGTAGAAGAACAAAATATGATCATATCATATAAGTTTTCTTTAAAATATTTGCACAAATGGAATCTACTTGGTGTTGGGATTATTATTAATCCTCCCTTTGACCAAATAGTCTAATTGTATATTTTCCTAGATTATGAGGTATTCATCACTCCACTAGTACATAGGGGGCACACCTAGGTAACATATGCCACTTACTACACCTAATTGCATTAGTTTAGGATCCTTGGGGACCAATCCCTATAATTTAGGAACCCACTATGAGTGCCACTATCATTCTCCTTCAATGGACCATGGTAGGTAAGCAGTCATGTTCATTTATGCTCTAGTTACTACCAGTTAGATCACAGCCAATTATCCTAGCGTCATTTTGCACGATTGAAGTGAGTGTGGGCACTTTTTCTCGCCTACCCTCATCAGTTAATGGATTGTAGACTAAGTTAGTTATCCATAGTTGCATTAGTGATCTATAGTGGTGATTTTTGGACACTGAGTTAGCTCAGGAGTCAGTCTGAGTTGGTATATTTGAATCCTATCTTAGGCATTTGAATCCTCGTATATGTACAACCAGTGTATTCCATATTATTTACTAATTCGTGAATATAATCATATTATTCTAATTTTGTCTCCATGTGTGTGCAATTTTGTCATGATTAATTGAACATTCTATGCTAAATTCTTCTCTCTCTTCTACAACATTATCTTCTCATTTGAATTCATACAAGTTGATGATCCTATGCTTCATAGAATTTAACACTTGGACCATTCCAACTACTCTACATATAATCCCAAGCAGGATCTATTTTACTTAGGATCTGCCACATGAAAATTCTTGCTTTGAGGGGCCACTTAAATTTCCACGTTTTTTGGAACCACCAGTCCATTTCTTGTGCTCCATATTCTTCTCTTAATGCTTTACACAATAATTTTTCTATAAAACCCCCTATACGGTTCCTTGAGTAGACAAATCCATCCTCCTCCTCTTTTATTCTGACGTTATTTCTTTTTTAAGTATCACAGTAGTTTTCCCATACTTCTCATCTTCATCCTTGAAACCCAAAAGTTCAGTAAATAGCCATTCCTAAGAGAAAATATTTGTGTTTACATGGTTATCTATTTGTTACAAATAAAACAATCCTCTTTCTCGAATAGCTTTCACCATGTCCCTTATAAAATGAAATCTCTCGTCACAACCCACCTGAGTATCCTAACCAATCCTCACTCGAGTTCTTTCCCATGTTTTCCAAACAAGCCATCTTCCCATGATAGTAAAGGCCAACACCATTTCCTTCCAAATTAAATTAGTGTTTGTGAAGTTTTTCTTTGAATATTTTCCCAATATTCCACATATTGCAATGCAATATATTTCTTCCACGTAGTTTCAACCCATTGCCCTCCTCCAACAATTGACCTCCATGCACACTTTTTAGCTATTGCCTTTGAAAAAAAATGTGTATTATTAATTCCCCATCCTCCCATCTCTTTAGGAACTCCAATTCTTTCAAAATTATTCAACTCATTGGCTCATGCCAATAGGATTTTGAAATTAAATTTCCTTATCTTATCTAGCAATTATTCGGGTATGAAATTCAAGGACATCCATTATGCTAGAATTGATTCCGACATTGATTTAACTAGCACCATACTACCTCTACAAAGAAACCACTTACTACACCAAAGAGAATTTTTTCTCTACCTTTGATATCTTCCACCCCAAATATGATTAGGATTGATCCTTTGGTTTTAAATAATACTCTAATACTTCATCCCTGTCTACAAATCAACTTCCTTGAATGCTAATAAGTGTAATAGGACCCTCTTGACCTCCCCATTAAATACCATGAAGGAAACAATTGATTTAATCAAATTTTCAACCATCCCTATTGTCAAACAATATAGATTCATTATTTATTTTAGCCTAATAGCATCCCTTCTGGATCCATTACAAAAGAGTCGGACTAGGATATCAACAATGAATAAGAGGTGAGTATTAAAAATATCCCTCCCTAATCTATTTCCATTCAAATCCCCATATTTGTTAGCTTCAATCATTTTTATACTAAACCCTTCTCCCGCCAAAAGCAAAAGTAAAGGGATGAGGAGGAACCCCTACCTCAAACCTCTACCAGTTTTGAAAAAACTAAGGTAGACCCATTAACTAGAACAACAAAGGAAACTAAATTAACACAATTCTTCACCATTAAATTTCCAACTTACCCTATCATAATATTTTGAGAGATCAACTTGTAATACAGTTGCATGTAACTTTTGACCTTGATAGAATGGAAGGCCACTTGTGCAACTCCAACGAATTTATGGATCTTCCTCCCATATAAGAAACCGAATTATTCTAAAGAGATAGATTTTGACAGGATATCCTTCATTCTTATTGCAATAATATATGATATGATTTTATAAATGCAACTACATAATGATATTGGCATGCATTCTTCAAAACCAAAGGGGTTGTCCAATTTGGGTACAAGTGTAATACAAGTTGTATTATATATTGTTAATATTATACTTGGCACCCCTAGCTCTTAGATGACTCTAAATAAGTCCTCCTCTAGCAATTTGTAAAGCTCTAAAAACAATTCCTCCAGCAACTGATGAGCTAGGGTATTACAACAATATTCAAACAATGTTATGGAGTGCTTCAAGTCACCACCACCAGAGTTTTGGGATAAGGTATTCCAATGATGTGTGAGTTTCTTTATTCCCTAACTTGCACTTAAATTATCAACTTGGGGGCGCGAAGCTTCATAGGTGATATGCATTGTATGTGCAACCAAAAGGTCTTAACTTGATCAAATGTATCCTATTAATGGCATGCGACTAACTAAATCTAATCTACACTAAAAATAAAATGATTATCTTTGATAGTTTGTACCATCGATGCCTCATCCCATTGAATTTATGATCTTCCCTCTTGACTCCCTTGATAATGTGCAAGGGCATAGAGAGGTCTTGGATCACTATTCTTAGGTGAAGAGTTTTAGGTGAATGTATTAATGAAGCTAGGATCCTAAGGCTACTGCTAAATCATTTAATCCTTACAATGATTAGCAATCATACTCCATTAAGTGTACTTCAAAGTACCAAACATAATAAGGTAAAATAAATGAAATAAATATATGAAAGCAAAGGAATGTTGGAAATGAAAGATAAGAATTAAAGGAAAAAAATAATGAGTCGTTTAAGGGAAATGCAAAAAGAAAACTATTAAAAGAAAATAATACATCAAGCATCTAATCTATATCTAGAGGGGATTTAACCTCCATTTCAACTTCGGTGCGATCCCAAACCCAAAAGAAATAAATCAAGTGAATCCCTCAAAGAAAAGCACAAGTTACAACAATAAATTCAACTTGAAAATGTATTAAGAAGAAATTCAAATTTAAAATTTGGCAGTAGCAAATAGATGAATGACAATAGTCTTAAAGAAGCCTAGTAAAACCTATCGACTATGCTCCTATTTATGATTGAAAGGAAATCCAAACTAAAGTCCCAATCAATCACTTGGTTGATAGGAGTTGTCCTAAATATATTAGTTGTGATTCATGGGGATATTATCCTCCTTATAAAATTTGTATTCCCTTGTATCATCTAACTCAACTTGTTTAGATGTCAACAATGCAACTTTAAGTGTTGGTAGCTCAATCCTAAAATTGAAAATTGACACAGTCCATTGATTCTCTCCCATGTCGTTGGTTGTTCATCATTGAGGTTAGTTCATAAATTGCCAAAAAATCAACTTGCCTCTTTCACCATTAGTTCATAGTATCAAGAAATGCAATGATTCATTCAATAAGTCGCAATTAATCTATAGCTTATCACAAATATTAAAAAACTTGAAGCAATTGTAAATTCAACATGCATAACCAAAAATATCTCATTATTATCAAAACTCTTGGAGTTATATGGAGTTTCTACACATAATTTGTTAGATGTGATTCAAACAATATAAATCAGTGGCCCATTAGAAACCATCGAACCCAAGGATTTTATCTTTTTGAAAAGAATAGAATACCACTTGCAACTCATCTTTCAATACTTCTTCCATCAAATTTATATTGTCTTCCTTAAAACAAAACTAGCAAAAAAAATTCATTTTTATAACCTCTTCCATGGTACTTGTCGTGTTATCTACCTAAAAAACACCTTTGAAATAATCCACTCATATTTTTGAGATATCCTTGAAACTTGATATCCATTTCCCCTCATTGTTTTTGAGTTTCCAAATAGTATTGACATTTTTCCTATGATTTTTCAACTGATGGAAAATTTTAGTGTTCTTGCCACTTGTATCCAACCATAAGGCTCTACTTTTCATCCTTCGTGAAGCTTTCTTAATATCTAGTAAATCCCTTTTCCATTTTTCCATTTCCAAGGATTGATTTTCATGTCCTTAAGAAGATAAAACTATCAAAGTTTTGAAAAATAAACTCATCCAAATTTTATTCTACATCCTTTGACTCATTTTCATCCTGTGGCTTTTTCTCATAAGCCCACTTGGAAGAAACTCTCTTTACATGTTTTAAATTGGAATCAAATTTAAGTATTGTAGACTGTCTTTGCTCCCTATTGTAAGGGACCCAATGGGCCTTTATTAAGCCTACAAAATTAGAGTCATCCAACCACTATGGGTTGAATTTAAAAGGATTGGGTGTTTTTTCCACTACCCCTGCAATATCTAGAAAATAAGCAGTGGTTTTAGTCCCTCTCGGTCCCAACCCATTTCCTAACCTCCACATGTCACCAATGAAACCTTTGCCACCATAAACCTATCTAGGAATTATGATATCCTTTATAGACCTACTCTTTTATTATACCAAGCCCGATGCGTCCCAGGACACTTCATTGGCATTTTGGAATGATGGGGAATCATCACAAATAATCGGAATACAAATTTTTCTTGCCTGATACCATCCTTTAACAATTTCCTTAACCAATTTGATAACCGTAGAGTGTAAATGTAAGCATATGTTGAATAAAATACCAAATCCTCCCTTAGTTTGAGTTTAACGACCCTGATTTAACCTCATAACCAAATCCGACGGTCCTAAATTGGTCCAACTGTAAAATTCCATCATTTTTTATCATTTCCTTTTGATCCTGGCACTCTCATTCCAATTTGTCCTTTTTCCATACAATTCGGAAGTTGAGAATCAGGAGTGCAACATTTGTTTGTTCATAAAACCATGTTGAAGTTTCGATTACAATATCCATCATTGGGAGTTAGAATGAGAAACTAAAGCAACAATACGCCTTTCCGACTTCTGAATTTCATAATTAGCATTACAAAAGTCAAGAGTTGGCACCACAACTAAGCATACTTGTTCATGTCCCATGACTTTCGATCCTCGACGTTGGCGCATCAAAAGTCGGAAGTCAGAACCAACTTTTCAACTCATAATCAACGAATCAGATCAGGTCCGACACAACAATATATGGTCACAATTTTCCCAATTTTACATAACATTTAGACAGTTTATCACTTTTGACCATAACCTTTGTACTGAAATCAACGACCCTAATTTTGTCTTGGCCTGGAAATGAACGAAAGCAGTTGCTTTTTTTACACTGGCCAACACTTAGCAAAATTTATCGTTTTCGTGCGAAACATTGACTCAATCATTCAACCATGGAAACTTGACTATTCTCAGCTTTACTTAGACGATTTAAACTATGGGAATTCAACCATGTGGACTTTGGTTCCACAGCTACCTATGAACCCAATTCAACGCCTACGAATGCATGTGTGCAAGCCTCTGCCACCCATTAACAACTCAACATGATAATGGAAATGCAACTAAAATGCACAACAAGAATACCAAATACCTAACTAATGCATTCCATGCAAAATGCAAACATTTATTTATAAACTTAACAAGAAATGAACCCCTTTACATAAATAACATGTTCAAATCTATTCTGAGGAAAAAAACATGTTCAAATCTATTCCGAGGAAAAAAACATGTTCATATGGGTGAGAGTATGCCTAAATCCCCAAGGACCGAATTATTTTTGCACTTTACTAAAGTGATCCAGGAGGATCCAGGAAGGCCAAATTTTCAAGGTCCTCTAATCTCAGCAAAACTAGCGCCAGATCGAAGGGCTCGTCGAGATGATTCCAACAGTGTTTGTTTCACCTCAAACGGACTCCGTATGAGAAAGTTATCGTGTTCTGTTCTATGAGGTCAACAGGCAAAATTGGCAAAAAGAGCTGCCACGTGGCACCACTGACAGGGTGACAAGTGGCATCTATACTGTACAAACATGATGACATGGCACCAGTGACATGGTGACATGTGGCATCCGTACAGTACAGACTGATGATGTGACAGTTGTACGGACATACATGTGGCAGTACGATCCAATCAAGATGCGACACGTGTCATGTACGGATGATGAGGTGGCAATCCAATCAACAATACGGACCAATCTGAATGAGACACATGTTAGTACGGAGGTGACTACGTAACTTAGTTGGCAGTACGGCAGATGAGTTGGCAGCTGACTGGGCGTTGAGGTGGACCAATCTAGAACTGCCACGTGGCAGCACCGAATTGGCCAATATTGATTGAAGTTCACCAAAATGTTGCTACTCCACTGGTTTCAAACTCATGACCTCCCATACCCTATCTCTACACCTTTACCAACTGCGCTGGTAGTGTTCTTTGTATAATGTATGGAAATAATATTATTTAAAGTGGCATTTCGAGCCCCAAAGGAGCCGGGGCTTAGCCCCGACCTTGGTTCGTCCTCCAACGTGACCGGGAGCTCCGACCAGCACGGGAGCCCGTGCTCTATTTCAGCACATGTCGAATTATAAACTATATAAAATGGGTTATAAGTGGGTCTAAAAACAAGTTACGTTATAACAAATTTGTTTTAAAAAAAACCATATTGTGGGTTCAATGAACCATGTGGTTTTGGGGGAAAAGAATTTTATTGTAATATTCTAAAAATATAAAATGTGGTTGGCATAGTTGTAACTATGTCAACCATATAATTTAAGAAGAACCTAACCAAGTGTGGGGAGTTGGAACCATATGCCTTCTTGGGAAAAATTTGTTGTAACTAAAGAATCATGAGGAGAATGTGGAGTGGGGCAAGCCAAGCCTATATAAACCCACTTAGTTGCCATTTGCCACTCCTGCTTTGGAGTAGAGACTTTGTAGCTAAAGGAGAGAAGGGAGATTGCATAGCTCTGCAGGAGGAAGGTACGAGTGTTTATACTCGTTTTACACTGTCTTCAGGCTTCGGAGTTGTTGGAAGCAGTCTTGTTGTGTTTTGGGCAGCGGTTCTCTTCCTGACCATTGTCGCCAAGGTATCGTTGTATCATTGCCATGTATCTTGCCTTCATGTTGAGATTATAGATCGGCCCTCCTATTGAGAAGCAGGCCTGTAGACGTAGTCCATCCTGGATGAACTCCGTTATAAACTTGTTGTCTTTATGTGCGTATTGTCTATGCTGTTTGGTTCTCTTCTTATGGATTTGTGAGCTTCATTCATGCTCTTTATGCAATTCATGTTAACGTCATAGAGTAGCAAAGATCTTGTTTTCAGATCATGTGGTATCAGAGCAGGTTTATTTGACGTTGGATTGTGAGTGTGGATGCTCACGAGGGCTAAACTGCAAGCTGGTGAGGGTACATTAGAGCCTTAAAATTCCGAGATCGGACGTGCACACCGAAGGAGGAAGATGGATGCTAATGATTCCCGCGTCGAGATGGAGGCAAACTTTCACAAGGTATTCTACATGATGGCCAACAAGGTAGACAAGTTGTTTGCAGACTATGAAGGACGCATGGCAAAAGAAAGAAAAGGCAGTGAAGTAAAGAAGGAAGACAAAGAAGTGAAGGACAAAGGCAACGCTTCAGTTAACCAAGGAGGAGGTGGCAAAGATCCTCCTGAGCCTCCCTCTTCACCTTCAACTTCAAGCACAAGTTCAAGTGCTTCTTCCTCATCTCATTCTCAGCATTCCAAGGTTCCTCACAAAGAGCCTCAAAAGAAGCCCTTATTGAAGCTCGATGTGAAGTTTGATTTGCCCATGTTCAATGGGGAAGCGAATGCAGAGAAGTTAAACAATTGGATAAGGCAAATTGAGGTCTATTGCCGAGTCCAAA